>CM065660.1:1030602-1035602 GCA_033220385.1 Triplophysa yarkandensis
GAGAGAGAGAGAGATACAAGAGCGAGAGAGAGAGACCAGAGAAGGAGACCAGAGAGAGAGAGAGAGAGAGAGAGAGAGAGAGAGACCAGAGAGAGAGACCAGAGAGAGAGAGACCAGAGAGACCAGAGAGAGAGACCAGAGAGAGAGAGAGAGACCAGAGAGAGACCAGAGAGAGACCAGAGTGAGACCAGAGAGATAGAGAGACCAGAGAGAGAGAGAGACCATAGATCATAAAGACAATGAGAGAGAGACATTTGAGACCAGAAAGAGAGACAGAGAGAGAGATCAGAGAGACAGTGAGAGAGAGAAAGACCAGAGAGAGACCAGAGAGAGACCATAGAGAGAGAGAGAGAGAGAGAGAGACACCAGAGAGAGAGACAGAGAGAGAGACATGAGAGACCAGAGAGAGAGACCAGAGAGAGAGACCAGAGAGAGAGAGAGAGACCAGAGAGAGAGACAGAGAGAGAGACATGTAAGACCAGAGAGAGAGAGACAGAGAGAGAGAGAGAGAGACCAGAGAGACCAGAGAGAGAGAGAGAGAGACCAGAGAGAGAGAGAGAGACCAGAGAGAGAGAGAGAGAGAGAGAGACCAGAGAGAGAGAGACCAGAGAGAGAGACCAGAGAGAGACCAGAGAGAGAGACCAGAGAGAGAGAGAGAGACAGAGAGAGAGATAGAGAGAGACCAGAGAGAGAGAGAGACAGAGAGAGATAGAGAGAGAGTGTGTAAGTTTTTGGTTGATGTTGCAGTGCATCATCGTATGTGTGTGATCGTTACCTGTGTGTGTTCGCATGTGTCTCTTGAGGTCAAACGTGTCATTAAAGCCTTTTCCGCAGTACCTGCACGGATGACGTTTAATCAGACTGTGACACTTCAGGTGACGTGTGAGCATGCGCTGTAGAGGAAACATTTTATGACACACAGAACACATGAACTCTGAAGATCCACTGGACTCACGAACCTGCAGAAACACACAAAACACAACATTTTAAAATAAAGTCACAACATCAGGTATATTTCACTTCTCAGATATCAGATGTGATGTTTTACTTTGTTCTGTTGTGCCGTTGTTAACGCAGGTGACGGACGAGAGCTCTGATGAAGAGACTGAGCTTGAACTCTCTCCATCCCATAATCAACAGAGCGAGAGATCCGCACTGACTCGAGAGCAGCCGCTGTGTGTTTGTGGATGGGCTGAGCGACATCAGGCACTGGTTGCAGGCCAGCAGCGCAGTGTGTCTGCACATCTACTGTAATCATCAGAGATAAACTTTAGGTGTGATCTGACAGAACATCTCAGAATAACACACACACACACACACACACACACACACACTCAATATTCATCTTAGATATTTCTTAGAGATCAAACATGATGAGATAAGACCGTTATAAAGCAGCATAGATCCATAGAGTCCAGAGGAAATATTCAATATATTCATATAATAAAATTCTTCTTATTAGTTCTTCTTTAAAGTGAATGAAAACATCAAGATACGTTGAATAAAGTTTGCATTTGTGATGGTGTTTGAATCAGTGGTTTAGATGCATTAATAGTCATAATGTGAAATGTTTTTAGTGTTGATGATGTAGAGGTGCATCAGTACCTGTGTCTGAAGTCGTGCAGGTGTCTGAATCTTTCCACTGCCATCCGGCACACGCCGCCTGTTTTCTCTTTACAAGAAATGAGCGAGGCATATTTCCGATCACTTCAGCCTTCAGCAGCGTCCCGCTTAAAGTTAAAATCACCTCTCGCAGGAGTGTGTCTAGAGAGTAAATCTCAGAGCTCATTTCCATATCTCTAGAGAGAGAGAGAGAGAGAGAAAGACACACCTGTATGTGTGTGTGTGTGTGTGTGTGTGTGTGTGTGTGCTGCTTTAACTGCAGCTCCGCTGGTTTGCATGCCAGGTAGAGAGAATCTGGTCTCCTCATTTAACTGGACCTGCCATGCAAATGCTCTTGTGCCGGTGCAGGCCGAAGGGCACGGCCGCTCTAACAGGAGCACACACAGCCTGAACTGCTAGTAAAATTTTGCTTTTATTTCACGTTTCAGCTGATTGTCTGTTGGGTTTAAGTCACCTAAACCGGGACAATGGCAATTCAAATGGCTTCTTTTACTGTTTACTATCGGTTAACATTGTAGCTCGTGAAGGTGAATAGATTTCTGTAGAACTAACAGATGTTCTTTTCTTTTGTCCCGAGACTCAAAGCTTCCCATCAGTTATCCATCTCTTTAACTGCATCGTAAACATATCCTTGTGTTTTAATGAAGCGTGGG
Source organism: Triplophysa yarkandensis (assembly GCA_033220385.1). Lineage (NCBI taxonomy): Eukaryota > Metazoa > Chordata > Actinopteri > Cypriniformes > Nemacheilidae > Triplophysa > Triplophysa yarkandensis. The sequence goes on from CM065660.1 coordinate 1,032,879, forward strand.
GAGAAGACAGGTGACACATGATCACATCCACATCATGTAGTATGTTTATTAGAAGAGCAAATGTCTGTCTATAAATTTAAAGAAAATGTAAATAATTGTTTGAAATAGAATCCCCCTGAGACTGAAAAAGTCACCTGTGTTGACCTGTTTCCACACACATTTGTTTGTTGTTTTTCCACTGATGTAGGAAACAGACGTTATGATGGGGCCGTACAGTAGAGTACTGTCATCCGCAGACTCGCTCTAACTGTATGCAAATATTGTCCGTGTCCAGCCAGAGAACATTTTAGAATATATGGAAACGTGCGTTAATAAAGCGACTGAGAAACGCTGCTGGTTGAAAGCTGGATGTCTGTGAAAGTCAACAGTGGATTATCATCTGTGTGAAACGATGATATTGTGTGAGGTTAAACTTTATGAAGTACACCTTGAACGCGTCAAACAGTCGACGCGCTGGCTACACACTGCTTTGCATGTTTCTTTGAACAGTGGCGTGTTTAAACATGAAGAAGGGCACAGACTTTGACTGGTAAATGTCTCTGTTTGTAATGTGAACCACACCCGCTGGACAGAAAAGAGCCGTCCGTCCATCTGTCCAGGAATATTTCATGTGACATTAGTGAGAACTAGCGTTTAAACAACAGACTTCCTGACATTGAGATATGACTTCACCTGCAGACAAGAGAAAACAAGTGCTTTTCTGTTAAATAAATATATACTTTATATTCACACAAAAACTAACAAATCACACCGTTTAACTCTATTCAGACACTATGTTCGGCTGCAAACATAGTTTAGTTTTTCCATAATTATTGTTTCCTCTATACAAAATTATTCAAACTCTTTTATCTGTGATTCAATTATAATTCAAAACATCTGTTGAATAAATGTAAACATTAACATAAAGATGAAGATAGGTAAAAACAATTATCATAGAGGATACATACATACATACACACACAAAACAAATATGCACACATACACACACATATTATATTTACATTTATTAATTTGGCAGATGTTTTTATTTAAAGTGATTTACAGTATTATACAGTGTTCATTTATCACTGTAGAGTAATCGGGGGTAAGATGTCTTCAAGAACACTTCAGTTATTGTCTGCTGACACTGAGATTCAAACCAACAACCTTCTGATCACAGGACCAACTCTCTAACCACCAGAACACGACTGACTATATTACCATAGCAATATGCATCACTTATTGCACACATGTCATTTTCATCAAACCCCTTTCATGTAAAACCCCTCTGAGACGTCTGCAGTCAGATGTCGTCTAGACCTCGAGAAGATATCTATAAGATTTAGATGATAAAGAATTCATTCAACAGCTCTTCTTAAGATGATTATACACAGCAAGTATTATTCATATCTTTATATATGTACCTGTGCTATCATATCATGACTGAAGGTTTGACCACTGCCTTAAACATTAAACGTTTTTAAAATGTTCACTCAAGCACTGAATAATTCTTCAGAGAGAATTCTGAGCAAACACAACATCATGAGACACATTAAACACAATTCAGTTTCTATATGTGACAGTGTGTGTTAAATGTTTGTGCTTCCCTGTTTGAAAGCAGGAAGCTCTTGTAGATTCACAACCAGCGGATGTTCACACACGCACACGCGTGGATGATGATGGTTTATATTAGTAAAGCGTGTGAAATAGATTTTGGTCAATAATGAGGTGAGTAAACATGATTATTTTATATTTATTCAATAGAATGATAATGTAATTCACTTATGTTGTGTAAAGCATCTTTATAAACTCATTCAGATCCTTTATATCACTAAGAAGATTTATGTTCTTGTAAAGTTTTTTACAGTTCTTTAGTTTTATTGGCGTGTTTAACTGCATCATTTAAACAGTATGTGAAGTTTTTTCACTCTTCTCAAAGGAAATTAAAATATTTTACAATGTGTGACTATATATAAACCTGACTGGTGACTTCATGCATTTACTTTTATAGAGTCAAAATTTTAACAGTTCAAATCAAGTATTTTAATGTAATTATTTGTTATTATTGTATATGTGTATATATATGCAAATGTTTGTTGAATGTTTGTGAGTAATTTTCTGAGGACTCTTCCGGTTGACACCTTGAGCCAGTGCAGTGTGTGCATGTGTGCACAGTCAGATCTCTATATGACAGGAAGTGTGTTTTTTTCACTGTCTCACAGAAATACACACAGATAAATAAGATTCAAATAATAACCCATGTCATGAACTGCACACAGCTGCTGGTGTTAAAGGCTCATGTGTCCTGTTTTGGTCTCATTGAGCGGCTTTTATGTGTTTCCTCTTTCTGTCAGTTAGCACTGTCACATCCTCTTCTCAAAACATTTAATGTGTGTGTCTCGGATGACAGCGAGATGTTTTCTAAACACTGACTGTAAATCCATGTCAAGTTAAAGGTAGAACTCTCTTCCATCTCTTATTCTTGTAAATGTGGAGAAATACAAAGAAACAAGCACTACACATTCCAAATAAATTCTCACACTTACTGGACAAAAATACACACACTGTAAACATGTAAGAACACACAACAACATTCAGACAAACAGTGTCATGTGACATGAGAATTTGTTTGTTTTTAAAGAAGTTCAAGTGTGTCGTACACACTAAGAGTATTGTTTAGAAATATGAAGTCAGAACTTAAATTCTTTTAACATTTTGTAGGTGACTTTGTGATGTTCTCTGTGG
>CM065660.1:1050602-1060602 GCA_033220385.1 Triplophysa yarkandensis
CACGCGTGTGTGTTTGTGTTCTTTTCTGTGTGTGTGTGTGTGTGTGTGTGTGTGTCTGTCTGTGTGTCCGTCTGTGTGTCCGTCTGTGTGTTCGCCTGTGTGTTCGCATGTGTGTGTGTTCACGCGTGTGTGTGTTCGTGTTCTTGTGTGTGTGTGTTTGTTTGTGTGTGTGTTCTTGTGTGTGTGTGTGTGTGTGTGTGTGTGTGTGTGTGTGTGTGTGTGTGTGTGTGTGTGTGTGTTTGCGTGTATGTGTGTTTTTTTCTGTGTGTGTGTGTTCTTTTGTGTGTGTGTTTGTTCTTTTGTGTGTGTGTGTGTCTGTTTTGTGTGTGTGTGTTCTTGTGTGTGTGTGTTCTTTCGTGTGTGTGTGTTCTTTCGTGTGTGTGTGTGTGTGTTTTGTGTGTGTTCTTGTGTGTGTGTGTGTGTGTGTGTTCTTTCGTGTGTGTGTGTTGTGTGTGTGTGTGCTTTCGTGTGTGTGTGTGTGTTCTTGTGTGTGTGTTCTTTCGTGTGTGTGTGTGTGTGTGTGTGTTCTTGTGTGTGTGTGTGTGTGTGTGTGTGTATGTGTGTGTGTGTGTGTGATTAGAGTTGTCTGTCATTAATCGTCATGTTTTAAACTGTTCTTCGTGTTTTTGCTGAAGTTCTGTGACTGGAGGATTTCATGTTGGGATTGAGTTTGTGTGTGTGTGTAGATTCTGTATTGAACATGTCTGATAATGAACAAATGTAATTAAACATTAAAATGTAAAATATTTAAAAGTGTGATCTTCTATCAGAATGAACGGATGCGTGCACGCGCGCAGAAGAATGTCAACAATGACGTCACTGCCCGTTATATTGCCTGAGCTGTGTGAAACTCGATGTTCATCTTTATATTGTTAATATTCACTTAAGAATCATTTCTGAATATTGACACTCGCGGTAGTTGTTGTTTTCTTCTTGACTAAATTGAGTGAATATTATTCCGGCGTGTCCACGGACAGCTCTGAGCGCAGCTCGACTGTTGTGTTGAGGAATAAACATGGCGGATCTGAGAGTCTGTGCAGACATGAAGGTAAATCTGCCTGAATCTCACACTTGTCAACTCAATGTCACATGTGTGGTTTGGCTGTGATTTAACACACAGTCGCACAATGTTTAATGCAGTGTTTGCATTAGTGCCAAGTCAAACATTAAACATGCTACAGGCTAATGCTAACATATCACTGACATCTTTAAACATGTCAGTCTGTGTCGAGTTTGGTTTGACTTTCGTCTGCAATCATCTGTTTATGAGTTCTTCGAGGTTTTTGGATCTTAAATGCTGATGTTTCTGTCAGTTAAATGTATTCAGCTGTGGTAAGGGATGACAAACACTGACCCGAGATCAGATGAGACCTGTCAGGCCTGTCTGTGTGTGTTTTATAAAACCTCACTCATCAAAGACAACAAATAACAATAATACAGTTTAATGAAGGACTTGACATCCTTGATCACTTGTTTCCTTCACAGGATATCTTGAAGATCATTGGCTCATAGAGAGAGACACAGAGAGAGAGAGAGAGAGAGAGAGAGAGAGGGACAGACCAGAGAGAGAGACCAGAGAGAGACCAGAGAGAGAGACCAGAGAGAGACCAGAGAGAGAGACCAGAGAGAGAGACAGAGAGAGAGACCAGAGAGAGAGAGACCAGAGAGAGACCAGAGAGAGAGAGACCAGAGAGACCAGAGAGACCAGAGAGAGAGAGACCAGAGAGAGAGAGAGAGAGACCAGAGAGAGACCAGAGAGAGAGAGACCAGAGAGACCAGAGAGAGACCAGAGAGAGACCAGAGAGAGAGAGACCAGAGAGAGAGAGACCAGAGAGAGACCAGAGAGAGACCAGAGAGAGACCAGAGAGAGAGAGACCAGAGAGAGAGAGAGAGAGACCAGAGAGACCAGAGAGAGAGAGACCAGAGAGAGAGAGACCAGAGAGAGACCAGAGAGAGACCAGAGAGAGACCAGAGAGAGACCAGAGAGAGACCAGAGAGAGACCAGAGAGAGACCAGAGAGAGACCAGAGAGAGAGAGACCAGAGACTTTCCAGCATCAGTGTTGCTCTGTCAGAGGTAAGTTTGTGGTATGATCTTTAGTGTGTTAAATGTGTTGTGTATTGTTGTGTTTTGATTTGTTGTTGTTGTTTTAGTTGATGATTCAGCAAGAAAAGCCATTGGCGGGCAGCATGCCTGTGGTGTGGCCCACGCTGCTCGACCTCAGCAGAGATGAATGCAAGAGAATCTTGCGCAAACTGGGTGAGACTAAACCCCTTTCCCGCTTTACATAAAGCATTATTTGTACTTTTTGTGTTTTAATCGAAATCTGGACATCTGTGTGCAGAGCTGGAGGCGTACGCTGGTGTGATCAGTGCTCTTAGAGCTCAAGGAGATCTCACGAAAGATAAGAAAGAGCTGCTCGGAGAACTTACCAGAGTCCTCAGGTATCTGTCACTTAAAGTTTTCAGGATGTGTTCTGTTTGGTTGACAGCTGTCCTCTAAACGGTTGTTTGTTGCTTCAGCATCTCAACAGAACGCCATCGAGCTGAGGTCCGCAGAGCTGTGAATGACGAGCGTTTGACCACCATCGCCTATCAGTGAGTACAAACACTTCATTTCATCATGTCTGAAGCAGCTGTGAGGATGTTTGTGTTATATTTATCATTCAGCAGATCACTGGTTTGTGTTGTGTAGCTCTGCTCCCATTGTATGTTGAACGTGTTTTGTGTTTGTTCAGTATGTCTGGGCCCAACAGCTCATCAGAATGGTCGATTGAGGGGCGTAGGCTGGTTCCTCTGATGCCAAGACTGGTTCCTCAGACGGCCTTCACTGTAACGGCCAATGCTGTCGCCAATGCTGCCGCACATCAGAACGCTTCACTGCTCCCACCTGCTGAAACCGGAAGCAAAGAAGGTAAATAATCATTTAAGAAAACAATTCTGTATGAGACACAATATGTCAGTGTTTGTGGTTTTTCCTGCAGTGGTGGTGTGTTATTCCTACACCAGTACAACCTCCACACCCAGCACCACCAGTGCACCAACAGCAGTGAAATCCCCCCGACCCGCCAGCCCTGCCTCTAACGTTGTGGTGCTGCCCAGCGGAAGTACTGTCTACGTCAAGAGTATGTCACACACACATAACTTACCATCATCATGCTCTTTATGATTTTTAGATGACACATTCTGCGGTTTCCTTTTCTTTACACATGTGTCTCAGAAAAAGTCTGCAATTATTAAGAATCCCGTCCTGCATTAAGTGACGTGACATACAGCTAAGTATGTTGATCCATAGTCAGAATTGGTGCTCTGCATTTAACCCATCCAAAGTGCGCACACACACACACACACACACACACACACACACACACACACACATACACACACACACACACACATACCAACCTTGAACACACACCTGGAGCAGTGGGCAGAAACATTTGTCGCATGTTTTTTCTTATTCTGGTTTCTCAGGTGTGAGCTGCTCTGATGAGGATGAAAAACCTCGGAAGAGACGGAGAACCAACTCCAGCTCCTCCCCTGTGCTGTTGAAGGAGGTGCCTAAAGTCACCACACCTATTTCTAAAACCATCACAGTTCCTGTAAGCGGCAGCCCGAAGATGAGCAGTCTGATGCAGAGCATCGCCAACTCGCTCCCCCCACATATGTCACCGGTGAAGATCACCTTCACCAAACCCTCCACACAGACCACCAACACCACCACACAAAAGGTCAGATTTCAGTGGTCATATCTCACCTGTGAGGCAATCTCACTGTAACAGTAACTTAGGCACTTCACTGGTTTCATTTAATCCTCTTCAGGTTATCATTGTGACGACGTCACCGAGCTCAAACTTTGTGCCAAACATTCTTTCAAAGTCACACAACTATGCAGCCATGTCAAAGCTGGTGTCCAGCGGCGCCCTCACAGCGGCAAATCAGAAACAGACCATGGTGATTTCAGCTGGCTCTGCCTCAGCCCCAGGACCCAGTTGTGTTGCCGTGACATCAGTTGTGTCGTCTACCCCTTCAGTTGTGATGTCCACGATTGCACAGGGTAAGTTTCTGTTTGGGGTGTGTGTTTGTGTGGTGACATTAGATGTGCGCTTCCTTATACTTGTATGTGTGTGTTGTTCAGGTGGGTCATCCACCGCAGTGAAGATGTCCTCCACACGTCTGCCATCTCCCAAAGCTTTGGTCGGTTCTCCATCTCAGATTCTTCAAATCCCCAAACAACAGCAGACAGCTCAATGCTTGTCTCCTAAAGGTCTACAGGGGTCACCTGTGTCCTCATCCCCACAGAGCAGTGTCACAGCCCCAGGTGTAAAACCCACCATACAGATAAAACAGGAGTCAGGTCAGTAGTGTTTGAATGGATTAAGTGACAGGATTCTTTCAATCAGATGTTTACTGTGTGCGTGCGTGCGTGCGTGTGCATGTGTGTGTGTACAGGTGTGAAGATCATCACACAGCAGATGCAGCCCAGTAAGATCTTACCCAAACCCTCCGGTTCAGCCCTGTCAGGCAGTAGCTCCACACCAATCATGGTTGTCAGCAGCAATGGAGCCATTATGACCACCAAAACACTTTCTAATCCCACCGGTACCCTGTCATCCTCACACATTAGCATATTTCACCTTTTCCTTATGTGTGTTTTTGTTTGACATGTGGGCTTTTCTAACAGGAAGTACAGCGACTTACACCCGACCGTCTGTCAATCCTGCAGTCGCCGCTCGAGTGGCCACATCACCTGCCGGAGCCACATACGTCAAGACCACCAGTGGCAGCATTATAACAGTCGTACCCAAATCTCTCGCCACACTGGGTGGCAAAATCCTCACCACCAACATGGTTTCAGGTTAGAGAGAGACCAGTGACTTCAGAATTTTAAACTGCAGATTTAGAGTGTCATGGAGGTCTTTCTGTGACACAGGAACCACAACGAAGATTACCACCATCCCCATGACCTCCAAACCTAATGTGATAGTAGTGCAGAAGACCACTGGGAAAGGAACAACGATCCAGGGACTTCCAGGGAAAAATGTGGTCACGACACTGTTAAATGCAGGAGTAAGATCACATGATGTAGTGATACACTGCAGTTTAATCACATGGGATTGTATATCTCACCTCTTTGTGTTTGTTAGGGAGAGAAAGGTTTGCAGGCGGTGCAAGGAGGGAAGCCGGCCATCATAACGGCTTCTCGACCAATCACTAAAATGATTGTTACACAGCCCAAGAGCCTCAGCGCCGCCGTTCAGCCCTCCACCACCACAAAAATAATCCCCACAAAGATTGTGTATGGACAGCAGGGGAAAACACAGGTCAGAGTTCAAATTCTAACCATTAATCACAGGACATGTCTGACTGTTGATAATCACACAGGTTTTGTGTCGTTAGGTTCTTATCAAACCAAAGCCCATGGCCTTTCAGACAGCAGTGGTGAGCGAACAGACACGTCAGCTGGTGAGTGAGACACTTCAGCAGGTCTCACGGTGTACAGAATCCAATGCTGTTGCAGGTCCTAGCCAGGAGGGGGTGGTGAAGGACGATTCAGAGGGCAGTCCAGCGTCTGACATCCCTCAGGGTCAGGACAATTCTGATCAATCTGAAAAACATGCTCTGTTCTCTCAAAGTAAAACATCAGTGCCTTCATGTTAATTCTTTAAATCTACCCTCTATCTGACAGACTCTCAGCCTGTGGTTCACGTCATTACCTCTAGAGGTCAGGATTGGACTGAACAAGAGGTTTCTGTGGAAGCCAGTCCAACCATCATTTATCAGGATGTGACGGGAGAGTCTCAGTCAGCTACATCCACCATTAAAGCCCTGCTGGAGTTGCAGCAGACCAGCGGTGTGTGTGTGTTTCCCATTATTGTGTGTCCCGCTGTCTACCTGCTCTGTTAATGTGTATGCATGTGTTTGTGTGTGTGTTACAGTGAAGGAGAAGGTTGATGCCAAACCGCGACAGCACACAATTGATTTGAGTCAGATGGCAGTGCCCATCTCAGTGCCCCCTGACAAGAGGCCGTCCCCCGAACCGTCCACTCATACTGCAGCAGAGGCAGAATACATAAGTAAACGCACACTTTAACACAAACATCAACAGTGTGTGTTCAAAATCATACATTTAGATCTACGTGTGCGTGTGCGTGTGTGTGTGTGTGTTACAGGTAAAGTGAGTAAAGCTTTGATCAGTGGAGATGTTTCTGGATCCAGTGGTCAGACTCGTACCGTCTCCTGCTCTCCATCTGCAGTGCCATCCACTGCTAGGTGCAACATCCCAGTGGCCACACCTTCACACGTCTCACAGCAGGTCAGAGGTCACAGAGAGGAGTCTGATCTTAGAGAATAAGAGGAAATCGACACTGATGTTTTGTATTTCCTAATTAAGGTGGAGTTGTCAGAGAGTCGGGACTCAGAGGAGCAGATCGTGGTTGAGGAGGGACAGCTGGAGGGAGACACTTTAGATCCTCAGACAGGTTTATTCTACCGCTCCTCTCAGCCTATCAGTCAGCAGAGTACGGCACCACCCACCCTCAGCAAACCCCCTGCTGATGCAGCCATTTCATCTAAGAGGGCAGAGCCAATAGCTGTCAGGCCGCCCGTGCAGCGTGACAGACCCGCGCCCACTTCCTCTCTGACATCATCGGCTGTCTCTCAGCTCCTGGTGTCCTCAAATCCTCCTCACACTCCACAGCTGCCCAGACTCCAGCAGGCACCAACCACACACAACCGACCCAACACACACACCCAACTTTCACAGCCTCCTCCTCTGCAGGCGCATCATCCCATGCCAAAGACACTAAGCAGTGGTCAAGTTCCCATCATAACACAGGGTGCCACAGTCACCAAAATAACGTTTGGAGGTCTTCAGTGTCCGCCCGTGTCCAGCAGCGGTGAGGCATCTATTAAACTACAGCCGGAGTCCAGCACAGGTGTGGAAGCGTCTGAGAAATCCTCAGTGTCTGACATCCTGAAGATCTCCATGATGGAGGCTGAGATCGACCCAAGCATAGAGCCGATGGTAGTGGATTCGTCCAGTGACTGTGGCCCGCTGACCAAAGCCCCGCCCACATCTTCACTCATCAGCAGCTCCAAACCTTTCAGCCACATCAAGGGTAAAGACGTGGACATCATACAGGTGTATATCGACCGTTGACACACACACACACGCACACACTCACAGATGTGATGCATCTATATGCGTAAACCTGTGTGTGTGTGTGTGTGTGTGTGTGTGTGTGTGTGTGTGTGTGTGTGTGTGTGTGTCTGTGTGTGTGTGTGTGTGTGCGTGCGCGCGCGCGTGCGTGCGTGTGTGTGTGTGTTTGCAGGTCATCCCTCAGTTCTCCATCATGCCAGACTCCAGTCAAACTAATGTGGTGGTGGAGCCCAGTGGATTTCTGGAGATCACGGATTACACCAGTCAGCGTCTGGACGAGGAGTCGGTTATGGAACAGGAAGTAGACAGCAGCAATGACGAGGGAGCGGCGGCCAGCCCGGTAGAGGCATGCACTGACCAATCACAGTGAAGCATCAGAAAACTGATGGTGGGACATTGATAATGTACTCCTGTACACATGAGGACAATGTTGAGACTTACAAGACCTAAAGCAGGAAAATTAGGTTTACAGGAGTCACCAGCGTTCAGATATTTTGTGTAAGAAGATCATTCAGCGGATCATTGCATGACCGTCTGCCTGTAGTGCTTCTCAAACTTTTGTGTTATAGCGTCAAACCTATATTCTTCAACAGACTGAAGAGTTTTTGTTCATTTAGAGTTCAGTGAGTGAGACTCTTTTCTTTGACAGACTCTCTCCTGCGTCGTATTTGTGTCTCTTGATGTAACGTTTAACATTTTAGCTGTATAAACTTTACTACACAACATTGCTTTGCTGATGTAATTCATTCTGTGTGTTATTGTGTTTGTGAGTGTTTGCTCAGGTGACCGCTCTCATATTACAGATGGGCTGTGCCAGCAGGTGCCTTCTCAAAACACAGGTGTGTGTGTGTGTGTGTGGAGCAGCAGAGATTGGTTCACTTGTTCTCAAGTCGGCTATTTGAAAGACTGGATAATTGCTTTAAACGTAGTTTGTTTGGAAAGTACCGGCAGCATTAAATCCATTGCTGAAGTGACTGTAAGGGCCTCATTGTGATGGAAATAAACAGTAAGTGGGTGGGTATGTGAGCGAGTGAGTAGGTGGGTGTGTATGTGGGGTGAGGTGTGTGTAAATGAGGTGCTTCTGGGTGGATTCCAGCATCTGTGTCGTGGGCAGGGCATTGAGAGGGTCATTGTGTCGCTTCACACACAAACCAGCCTTCAAAAAGAGAAAACGTCTGGGACTTTCCTACTTCCATCTGCTGGTGTCCCTATGGAATGGATGAGAACACCGGTGGGAATCCTCAACACTTTTCATTTCACTTTACATGTAAAACAGTGTTTGGTTTCCATTTCTCTCTCTCTTGGCAGTTCAGTGTTTGACATTTAAACAACATCAGATTTACATCACATCTGCTCTGAGAGATATTTGCAGCATTTCAGTTTCAGCCTGTTATGAACAGTAAACCTGCACGATTGTGACAAAAATCCTATTTTGCAATTATTATTTTAAATGGATAGATTTTACATTGTTGTTTCGAAATGTTTTATCTTTCTGTGAAGCAGCTACGTTGTAAATTATAAACATTCTAAAATAAATAGTATAATGTAAATAAAAAATAGTAATGGTAGATATTTTGTCTAAGTAAAAAGTCCGAAACAAATATCATAATGACAAGTAAATGTAGAAGTTTTACAATCACTGATTCAGCACTGTATTTAGTGACGAAACACACAGAAATAAGCACATATATACAGCTTTAAATGAGGCTTTAGACAATGATGTCATCGTTTCAACTGTGATTGTCACTTGATTCATTTTCAGATGAATTGTGCAGACATTATGAACAGTCATCACACTGATCATTGGGGAAAAGATTCTTCTGGCTAAATTCATCTTTCATAGATCATTTCAGTTAAACAGAAGAAATGGTGGAGAGTTTAATCTTATGTTATGTGAATGATGTCATCAGAACACAGGTTATTCCCTCTAAATTTGTTTTTAAAATCTTGATTGTTGTTTTTTGCAAATAGATCTCTGTGTGTAAACTTTTATTTTCACATTTGCTGATGTGCAGTGGAAAACCCCACAGATAATGACTAAAGATAACCTTTATCACAAGTCAAATACATCAGCTGGAGCTCTGATGTCACAGGGACGCCACTTTAAAGAAGTGATAAAGGTGATAATCTTCCACTTACTCTCGAAGAAGACTTCCCAGATCACAATGATAGACCTGTGACAACCACACGTGTGCATGGGGTGCATGTGATTAATGACCGCATCACATGTCAAAACTATAAACATCATACACAATCCTGAAGAAAACACTCTCAAACAAGTTACTAAAACAGTCACCAGAGACTATTTTACACTGCCTCTACACTACACATACACACACACACACACCGATCACACCTCTACACTACACACACACACACACACACACACACACACACACACACACACACACACACACCGATCACACCTCTACACTACACATACACACACACACACACCGATCACACCTCTACACTACACACACACACACACACACACACCGATCACACTTCTACACACACACACACACACACTGATCACACCTCTACACTACACACACACACACACACACACACACACACACACACACACACACACACCGATCACACTTCTACACACACACACACACACACACACACACACACACACACTGATCACACCTCTACACTACACACACACACACACACACACACACCGATCACACTTCTACACACACACACACACACACACACAACACACTGATCACCAGCCTCTACACTACACACACACACACACACACACACAGCACCGATCACACTTCTACACACACCACACACACACACACACGACACCGATCACCTCT
>CM065660.1:1065602-1068609 GCA_033220385.1 Triplophysa yarkandensis
AATTCTGTTGAGTTATAGTGTAACACAGTTTTATTTTCGGATAACTCAATCTCTTGGAGAAGCTCACTTAAGTGTTTCTGTTTGCAGTCGGTTAATTGATAGCAGTTGTGCTTGTAAATTCACTTCAGGGGCCGTTATGGGGCAGGAGAGATTTTCAGTGCTTTTGTGGAATGTTTGACTCATGATTTAATGTATGAAAGTCTGTAGAATTTCTGGTTTTATCAACAGATCATACAGTTTGAAAACACAGAACCTGATTATTATTCAACATGTGTGTGAGGATTTAGGGTGCATTCATGAGCAGTAAGTCATCACTCATCACTGTTTCCTTCTGTGCTTATATGAAGACATTACCTGTGGAGAATCATGCTACGAAACTGAGTTGAAAAAACTCAATAGACTGAAATTGAACTGTAATGTTATTGTTTTTTCAGCAATCCCTAATGCTTGAAAGAAACTTTGACAGATTCATCTAAAGCTTCATCACACAAATGTGGACGAGGATGAAGCTGATCTCAATGATTTAGGTCTCAGAATTGTTTTATAAAAGACATCAGTGTAAAGCAGTTAAAACTGTGTAAAACCATGTAATCAGTGTTAAACAGTGTAAAGTAGTGTAAAATTGGACAAAGCAATGTAAAACAGTGTCAAATTATGTAAAGAAGTGAAAACAGTATTACACTGTTTACACATTTTACGCTGTTTTACATTGTTCTAAACTGTTATTCACTACTCCAGGTGTGTGTTCCCAGTTGGTGTGTTTGCACATTGGATAGGTTAAATGCAGAGTACAAATTTGAGTATGGGTCACCATCTTGCTGTATGTCACGTCACTTTTCTCAAATAGTGTAAGGTGGTGTTAAACAGTGTAAAACCGTGTAAATTTCTTTAAAACAGTGGAAAGCAGTGTAAAACTGTGCGAAACAGTGTAAAGCAGTCTCAACAGTGTAAATCAGTTTTAAACAGTGTAAGGCAGTGTAAAAGAGTGTAAAACAATCCAAACAGTGTAAATCAGTTTAAAACAGTGTAGAGCAGTGCAAAATGGTGTAAAACAGTGTAGAGCAGTGTAAAACGTTGTAAGTTAGTGTTAAACTGTGTAAAGCTGTGTAAAGTACTGGAATCAGATTTCTAAAGTTAATTGTCCATCTGAGCAACAGTTATTTAAGTATCAGTTTCAGTTTGATATTGTGTATTGTTAATCATAACGTGTAGTGTAAGGGCACACGAAACCTGTGACAGTAACTCAAGATCTACACAATGAGAACACACACACAATATAAATCAGACAAACATTTGTGTGTTAAAAACCCTTGATAGCAGTTTAGCAATAGAAAAATAAGCAAAAATAAACAAGTTTTGAAGAGTGCCGTGAAGAGCAGCGGTTTCTTGTGTTTTATATAAGAGAAGAATAGCTTCAGTGGTCTTTGTAAGCTTCTTTGTTAATGTTTAGAGAATTTGAGTTTCAGGGCTGCAGGTCATGAGTGTTACAAAGAGATGAAATGTTGTGAGAGAGCGTTCATGTGTCTGAAGTGTTTGTTTGCCTCTGGGCTGTAGTCAAGTGAAAGCTCTTCTTCTTTACATTCTCTGTTCATCTTCAGACTCAAATATCCTGCAGGACACGTACACATGACAAAACCCACTAACATCAGATGCTTATTAGACCTCAGATTGAACACAGACCTTCATGAGGAGATCATGAGAGAGAGCATGGACATGACTCACATCCGTGTGTGCAATGTGTGTGTGATCCAGGGGGGTTGGTTTGGGTAGAGGAAGGGTACTCATCCAGATTTCCGGTGTACAAACATCATGAGAATGATTTGTTTTGATTTTTATGAGATAAAGATGACAGTTGTGATTCAGGTCAGAATGACTCGGAAGATATCTTTCTTGGACCATCTAAGATTTATTAAGAATAAGTACTTTACTTTCTAATTTAGAATAAAACTTTGCTAGATGTACATACAGTCTGTTGAAGATTTATTTTACATATGATCAGTACCTGTAAAGTTTATAACTGTTGTGTTTTCAGTTTCTGTTGTGTATTTATATAATCATGATTTGTCTTTTGTGTTGTTGAAAAGTGATTATATCATTATGAACTTGTTTCATCTGGTTTATCAGCTCTCAGTTTGGTGTTCAGCTAGTTAAACAGGCCAGTCTACAAACTGCATTATTAATTCAATTCATTCTAAAAATGTTTTTTAATGTATTATTTTGATAAACATTTCTTAGATCATTGTTTGCTTGTGTCGATGTGTGTGTGTGTCCATGTGTGTGTGTGTGTGTGTGTGTGTGTGTCCATGTGTGTGTGTGTGTGTGAGAGAACTGATGAGGCTATTTCTATGAAGCTTTTAAAGATAAACCTGATGACCATACAGATGTTTAACTGAACCTGTGACACACACACACACACACACACACACACACACACACACACACACACACACACACACACACACACACACACACGCCCATTAAAGATGTTCAGTCATAATTGTGTAAAGTAGTGTGATATAAGTACTGCTATTGTTTTATATGTCTCTTGTTATTCCAGCTTCATGTAACAACACATCATACAGTAATTACATAACACTGTAACTGTAAATACATCATTTATGAATATAAAGTTTGAAAGAAATATAGAGTTCCCCCCCCACACACACACACATCCAGCAGGAAAACAAACAGCAGCAAGAACTCCACGTTCCATCTACTGTTTTCTGTGACTGCTTCCTGTTTAGACACAACTGATGGCATTGACTTCCTGTCTGCCAGCTCACATTATTTATGGAAAATGTCTCTCTCAAACTGTTTAAAACCTGAACATCTTCTTTTCAGAACACAAAAGAAGACTGGACCGCTGTGTGTTTGTGTGTGTTCGCTGATGTGTGTGTGTGTGTGTGTGTTTTTGTTCAATACTATGTGTGTGTTCACTGTTGGTGTGTGTGTTCACTGTTGATGTGTGTTCACTGCTGTGTGTGTGTGTGTGTGTGTGTGTGTTTTT
>CM065660.1:1069109-1086609 GCA_033220385.1 Triplophysa yarkandensis
AAAAATACAAGTAATTATAAAATGAAAAATATAAGCACCAACACCCTAACATCTACATTAGTCTTAATAACCGACAAACAAGAAACTGTTTTTAGAATGGTTATTGGATCGGTACGTTTCAAGCTGGGCGGTCCAATGAAGGGAACCAGCGATGCTCAGGAGGCTAACTATTGTTTAATGAAAAGCTTTTGCATCACTTTTCAGGACGTGTGTGGCACACCTGGTAAGTGGTCAGTGGTCTAAAGAAAAATGTCATTGTATACCCAAGCCACAAAAGGTCACAACACTACATTGTACGGTGTTTAAATAATTTAAACCACATCATTATAGGAAATAAATGCATGTGATGTACTTTAACTATGACATGACAAACAGGAGTCAGATCTTAGAAGAGAAAATAAGATTTAAATGAATGTGCTGCAGAAGCGTCTTGATTTCTTATAAATCAACTGATAAATGCTTTAGTTTACTGTAAATATATGATTACATAACTATGCCTATTCTACTTTTTTATTTCACTATTGCGCAGATAAATACTCCTACTTAAACATCAAAACTGAATTCCCAATACATTTTATGCTGATTCTTTTACAATCCAGTATGCAATAATAATAATAATCATAATTGTACGTAATGAGTCCAGATAAAAAGAGTATTCATCTCTCTGAGGTGCTGTTTATTGTGTTTGTTTGTGCTGGCTTTATTGACTCCCCTCCAGCCGTGCGAATCATCCACAATCTGCCCATTACAACGCTTTCGGAGTTATGCTCTCAGAAGGCCCGGACTAAGCTTACGTGTCTTGGATCAGGCGTTCAGGATACAAACATCTGGGGAAATGCAGGACACCTGTGTGGTCATAGCTGGCATCGGGACGTCTTAAAAATTTAAATCTGTCAGAGGAATCCTTTTGTTGCGATGATGGAGAATATACCTTTGAGAGTGGGACTCGGATTTAATGCTTTGTTTCCTTTCTTTTTCGTCAGCTTTCTGTTTTTTTCAGATGTCAGAAAGTATACGTTATGAAGTGCCGGGCATTTCTCTTATAAGTACAATTCTAATGATGATCTCTACACAGACAAACTGCTCAGCTACTGTTTAGAAGCAAAAATCAAATGACTCTGCCAGCTTCCGTCGAGCAGCCATTGGTTTCAGTTCAAATCCTCACTATTGATACAACTGTTTTTCATTAACTGGACTCAAATGTATATGGGTGATTTACTAACAAGGCATAAGCAGGCATTAGGAGCACAAAGTGGCACAATTGGTTCAAAAATCCATATGAGGTCTCTCTTAAAGTTTTTTATAGCAATATATTATTTTGAATGCATGATTGGTCATAGTCAAGTAAGGACTCTTTTCAGGATTGTCATATCCATAACGCTACATCTTGCTCGGAAACAAAATTTACATAAAGCATATTGTGTCCTATAAGAAGCTATCCTTCAGCCATCTGTTGGATATTATAGCTTCTGGTTTTTACATTTTAATTTACTTAAGTATGTTCTCGTCCAAAAACGGTGTCCTTTTTGTCACATCTACAAAGCAGGTCAATTTAAAATACTTTTTAAATTGGAAAACTTCTGCATTGACTGATATTTTTCTGATGGTACACAATATCAACAAGGGTTTGCTCAATGTGAATACTTGTTTCAGGTTGACTGGTAACAATTATAATTTCTGAGCATTATTATGTGGGGTCAATAACACTGGAATGGCCAAAATCCTCTCTTCCCACACGGTTTACGACTTGAGAAGAAATCCAAAATGAAGAGAAGCATCCACGTGCACCAATAATGTTAATTTAATAACCCAAATATAGAGGTAGATCTAGAATACAACTTGAGGACCAAACCAGGACCAAACCAGGACCAAACCATAAGCAAAACCACTTTTACATCAAAACAACCCATTTCAATGATAACCCAACAACGGAAACACGGGCTTTTCTGCATTGGGAGAATGGGATAAGACACTTGTTCCTGGGGAAATCAACACGAAGACCAATGAACCCAATGAACTACAATTGACTACAAACACATGAAGGAACATTAACTAAACAGGACTAAAACAAATGACAAGACTAAAACAGGATCACGAGACACACATCATGACTTTATGATAGTAGTTTTTACGCCAAAGAGGAGTTTGCATGATCTTAAGAGTCTCCATAGTGTCTTGTCTAACGTTTTGTGCCTTCAGTGGGGTCCAACAGATCCCATCTCTACAGTCCCAATATCCCCAGCTGGCGCATAACAACTGGACCACTGAGCTCTTTGTGTGGAATCAACGCGGAGGGTTTGATAAACGGCGAATCATGTGAAGCAGAGGGGAAAATGATGCCCCCCCTACACCTGAGATGACGTTGACCAGACAATCAGCTCTCTTTGTGTGTTTTGCTTTAATTCAGAATTTAATTCAACAGCCATCGCAGGTTTAGTGGCAGTGCACTTTATTGCAAAGTTTAATGTCTGTTCTGGGCAGAAGTTTGGATTGTAAAAACTAGCTTGTCTTTAAAACCGTGTGCACTTAGACTTGGCTCGATCCATTTAATTAAAAAATACTATAAATTACAAGCAATACTATCAGCGAGAAAGTAAACAGAGGAAGCTAAATTATGACCTTGGGCCTTGTGCATAAATCCCGGACGGAATGCATTGACACGTCCATCAACGGCGCACACAGACGAAATATCACGAACAAGCCCGTGTTACGCAGTTAAGAGGAGGCAGAAAGTGCGTAAAAACAAAAAACCTTTGCGTTTACATATACATAAATGCTGTCTACAGTATATACCCCGCATTAGGCTATTTTAACATGAATATTAATGACAGTATCTGAACAACTTTACTGTAACGGATCTATGGAACACAGAACAACGTCACACAAAGGTTTCCAAGGCAACGCTGCTCAGGTTGAGTCAAGAGGAGGAACAATAGGAGCAGCTCAGCTTCTCTCACATAAAAGGATTAATTATTACCCGTCGTCCCCTAAGAACAGAAACAGAGGGAATGAGATGAGCTCTGGGCACGGCAGGGCCCAGAATAAACGTTCCGTCACAAACCCTTCTAAAGAACCTGAACATGACCGACTTTAACCGTGGACAAATAGAAAAGCCTATTCATCATCTGAAATGAGATGCTTGGCCAAAACTGTAACAATATCTATAGAAAAGGCCGTTTTTACTGGGGACTGAGAATGGAATAGGGGGTATCCTCTCAAACGCTGGTTCCGACTGGTTCTGTACTATCAGCAGCGAGGAACGCTCATTCCGAACACAGATGTATATGAATTTCAGTTTAATTCCAGCACTCGAAGGATTATCTTAATTGGAAAATATGTCGATGCTACTATCAACAGAATGTTTATACAGAAGAGTGTCTATTGTAAGAGATGTTCAGTGATGTTACCGTGTACACATACTTTCAAAAACCTATTTTTGCAGCATCATTGAAAATTAACCAAAAACCATAGATGTCTCTATCTATGAAGAAACAGATTGAGGTTACTTAACTTTGATCTGTCATTATTTTGGGAGAACACAATGTTAATTCTGAGGTTCAATTTTCTTTATCAGAAACAGAAAGACACTATAATTGAAATGACATTTGAACTTGGCAAAGAAAAAAAACAGTCACATTGACTGATCCGGACTATCCTTCAGGATGTGTGATCAGAATCTTTTCTTTCTCTATCTGAACACACTTGATTTATTCAAGTGAGCCTCGTTTTTGACTCCTGCAAAACATTGGATTATTAAAAAAAGCAATTCAGATGGCCCTCCCATAACCTGACTCATAAACCTAACGTCACCGTGCGATAGAAAATCTAAAAATGAAGAAAGTCACTCTCAGTCCCATGATCATCTGTTTGAATTAGAATAATTCTGTTGGGAGACGGTGTCAAATGTTGGAGACTGATAAATGAAGTGTAATGTAAGCAAATGAAACAAGAGCACCACAGACACTGTTGTTTACAAAGCCGTAAGGAGATGTAGCTGGTAGCGAGAGAGAGAGAGAGAGAGAGAGAGAGAGAGAGAGGGAGAGAGATAGAGAGAGAGAGAGAGAGAGAGAAGGGAGAGAGAGAGAGAGAGAAGAGAGAGAAGAGAGAGAGAGAGAGAGAGAGAGAGAGAGAGAGAGAGAGAGAGAGGAGAGAGAGAGAGAGAGAGAGAGGAAGGAGAGAGAGAGAGGAAGAGAGAGAGAGAGAGAGAGAGAGAGAGAGAAGAGAGAGAGAGAAGTAGAGAGAGAGAGAGAGAGAGAGAGGAGAGAGAGGAGAGAGTGAGAGGAGAGAGTGAGAGAGAGAGAGAAGAAGAGAGAGAGAGAGAGAGAGAGAGAGAGAAAGTGAGAGAGAGAGAGAGGAGAGAGAGAGAGAGAGAGAAGAGAGAGAGAGAGAAGAGAGTCGTAATGACCCTCTTGTGAAGCAGCTGTTGTCATATCTGTGCTGGTCTGCGGTGCCACAGAGGTCCTGCTGTGGTTAAAACCCCTCTCTGAGGATGTTTCCATGTGTTTAATGTATCAACATGATTAAGTGAAGTCAAATATTGAATGAGTGTTGCACAGGCCTTCAAACAAACCACACACCATAGCGGACATTCAACAACAAGAAAGTCATGCAGCACATCTGACTGAAGTCTGAAGATCTGATCCAACCATCATCGCATCACGAAGACACGGAAAACACCGAGACCAACCCATATACATCGGAGCGTGTGTGTGTGTGGTGTCAACATCTTTTATTTTCTGCCTATCAGTCTGACTGTCGTCTTTTCCTACAGTATAAGAAGGTAATTGACTGCCCCTCCAGTGACACCCCGAGACAATGCCATAGCGCTTGAGTTGGCACAAAACTCCTGACGTCTTGAAACCTTGTCCAACTTTAGGATGAAATACTTTCATGTGTGAAGAACAACTCATCCTAATGCCTGCAAACCTGCAGGACAGGCAGAAAAAGAGTCGAGAGAGAGAGAGAGAGAGAGAGAGAGAGAGAGAGAGAGGGGGGTGAGAGACAAAAAGAAAGAGCTGCCGCTGTTTAAGCATGCCTAAATCGACTTCATCCAGCGAATCCAATAGCTGTCATATTCAAAATAAAGCGTAGTTCTTCATAGCTCAGTTATAATGGAATAGAAGGCTCCACGAGCATATAGAGGAGATGATTTACATCATAGGACAAGTGAACTGAAAAATATTTCAACTTTTATTCATTCGACTTTTAATAAGATTAGACACTGATATATTTATGACTCAACTCATGAGAATCTTACGAACATACAGGAAACATACAGACAGATTCCTGATGAACACAAAATCACTGTAAGTCACTTTGGATGGAAGCACAACTTGTTTTGTGACCATGTCTCCAGGTCACTAGAGAGCGCCATACACCCATCCGTCCACATTTTATTTGCCCTCTTATTTATTAAATATAATAAAACATCAATGGTCCGCTATGAAATCAATGAACAGGCCTATATGTAAATACGCACACACACACACACACACACACACACACACACCACCGATCGACAGCAGCCGTACAGAAAGAGAAGTGCAGTATGTTAGGTACGGTTTTCACTTCATTTGAGGATCGTGAAGGTCATCTTTGACTCTTATTGGAGAGATAACCGTGATGTGCCAAACTAACTGATGCTTCACCCTGGTGCTTAAAGAAAACCCTTCATCTTACAAAGCATCATTAAATAAGACCTTGCTCTGTTCAGTTCTGTAATCAAGTTCCATCTCGTCATATTCCCCTATGTAACACAGTCATGCCTTCTTTTTATGTCTTCCGGAAAATAAGCCACATGTTGTGATGAGTATCTTTCTCTACAATCATATACATTATTTGGAACGCAGACATAAACTGTTGTTTGTCCAATAGTTCCTCTGCGATATCTCTGGGGAAAAAACAGCATTTATAAGGAGCACAGAGCTTTCTCTCGCTTGTTGAAATAGAGATAAAAGAAGAGAACAGAAGTAGGTCAACACTGCACAGAAATCCACTTAAAGCAGAACATTTACAAACTTTGGAAAGTGTGCTTTCCATCATCTGTGTGTCCTGGTCTTTTTCTTAAATGACGTCAAAAAGTTGCTTGGATGTGCTGAACTGTTCATTACAAATTAGAAAATGTAATTCTGTCTTTAAGAAGTCTAAACCTTACATGTTATGAAGCTTTGCCATGTGTCCGATGACTATTTTACACATTTAAAATTTTTATTGATAAATTAAATTATTAATTTTAATTGATAATTGATCATTAAATTATGCCATTGTTTTCAAATATTTTAAAAAGAAAGTAAATCAAGTGTGTGTGTGTGTGTGTGTGTGTGTGCGTGCCGGGCGTGTGTGTGTGTGCGTGCCGGGCGTGTGTGTGTGCGTGTGTGTGTGTGTGCGTGCCGGGCGTGTGTGTGTGTGCGTGCCGGGCGTGTGTGTGTGCGTGCCGGGCGTGTGTGTGCGTGCCGGGCGTGTGTGTGTGCGTGCCGGGCGTGTGTGTGTGCGTGCCGGGCATGTGTGTGTGTGTGTGTGTGTGTGTGTGCCGGGCATGTGTGTGTGTGTGCGTGCCGGGCATGTGTGTGTGTGTGTGCGTGCCGGGCATGTGTGTGTGTGTGCGCGTGCCGGGCATGTGTGTGTGTGTGCGTGCCGGGCATGTGTGTGTGTGTGCCGGGCATGTGTGTGTGTGTGTGTGCGTGCCGGGCATGTGTGTGTGTGTGTGTGTGTGTGTGTGTGTGTGTGTGTGTGCCGGGCATGTGTGTGTGTGTGTGTGTGCCGGGCATGTGTGTGTGTGTGTGTGTGTGTTTGTGCCGGGCCTGTGTGTTTTCTGAGCAGTTACCAGTAACAGAATGTTGCTCTTTAGCAGTCTTCAGGGCACACCCAAACACACACACATGCACGCGCACTCTCAGATCCGCTCTTGAGCAGCACTAAACCTACAATTATTGTCGTCCATTTGTCTTTTTCCGCTGTAATTTTACTCTGAGTCGTCACACAGCCGGTTCAGTGGTTGTTTCTTGCACATGTACTGCTGTGTACTTTTGTCTCTGGTGTCAAATAAAGCTTACGTGTGATCTGATCACTACACTGACTGATAAAAGAAAATGGGACAACGACTCATCGGGTCCAACAGTATTGTGGACCAATGCTCAGGTTTTGTGTTTACGATGTGTGTTTGTTCACATACTGTGTTTGTGCACTTGGATGGGTTAAATGCAGAGAACAAGTTCTGAGTATGGGACACCCGACATGACCAAATGTCATGTCACTGTAAAAATGCATGCTTTATTAAACTGAATATCTGACCTATATTAACATAATTCTAACAAAATAATCAAAACATCACATTTTCTAATTGTTAGGCAATTAAAGGATTGGGTTTATTGCCATAGTAACTGTGTCATTCGCTTTATAAGGATCCAAATTAAGGGAAAATGCCTTTGAAGGTATTCTCCAAAAATAAAATAAGTAGTTTGAAAGTTGGGGTGAGGACTGTGTGACATGTAGCTACAGACTGATACATTTTAATTAAAAAAAATACTCGTCAGAAATGTAAATGTAAATGAATTCCAGAATGTCTGAAACCGTTTAACAGCTGCACCGGCAAATAACTGTAATTTACTCTCTATAAATGTCGGTACACATATACATACGCACACACGCAAGCACACAGCCGTAAAACGATCAAATAATGGAAGCATGGCTAATTTTCTTAATTTAAGAGATGCCCATGGAGTTCAACCAAAAAAAGAAGTCCAATAATGCTGCCTTGACAGTTTAAGATATAGTTTTATAGATATAGAATTCTCCGTCTGATGTGTTACACCGTTTTCATTCCAGCAGATAAGAGACACGTTCAATCCGGAGTACAAAAGTGACTCAGACTGCAGTGAAGTTATGATCAAGAAGTATAACAGGACGCAACGCCCTGAAAGTCCACCCGCTCGATTACAAACAGTGTTAACCTTTATTCATCCTCATCTTTTAAAAACGAATCATGAAAAAAAACATTTCATTTGAGTCACTTGCTAAAGTGAATTTCAATCGACTGGAGAGAAAAGTGATTTGATTCTGCTCGGACCATTATATTATGGGATTCCTGAAAAGTACAAATCAACAGCTCATCTTTTTGAAAAGCTCTGAGATCATCACTGTCAATCAATACAAACAAACTCTGTAGGATGCTGGTCAGGAGAAATTAAGCCTTGACTCAGAGAAAACAGATCTTAATCCGTTAAAAAAGGCCCCACATGTTCAAGGAGACAAATGGAGGGCAAAATGTGCTCGGATAAATCATACATGTATGCCATCAATTCACACAGAATATTATCCCAATAATGGTTGGATGTCCGGTGCATATTCGTGCATTCATTCATGATGTAGATTCGTAATGTTTGAGGATGTTATAACCTTGCTCTGTTACTTTGAGAGTTTAGCTGAATGCAGATTTAATTATGAAAAATGTCTCATCGTTCTGCACGGCCTCTGTGTTTTCACCGTGTTTGCTTTACAACAGACACCTGATGGCATACGGCCCTCTCTCATATCATTTCAAGCATCACTGCTGGGACCTTCACAGTAAGAATTACACAATTATCTTCTTAAGGCGAAACAGTTTTTACTTTGACCATCACATTTGGTGGATGGTTAATAACGCATTAACCATATCCATTCTTTATCCACATTAACGCTGTTCGGTCAGCAAGAAACACCCAAAACCACAGCCCATAAAGTGCATGTTAACATTTGAGAATGCGATTCTGACCCAGCTTCATCCGGAAGAACAATCACACATCACAAGAAAAAATAATCGTCACATGTTAGACAGGCCCAGCGTTCTTACCTAACTGCATCTCCACGACATTGATTTGACTTTCAGAAGGCTCCAGAATCTTCGGCGGCCTGTCAGTCAACGGCGCTGCACAGAAAGCAAACAAAAAACCAAAGAAGCAAATAATTAACTGGTCGTCCATCTGTCAAGAACAGCAAAAACAGACTTTTACCACTGAAACATTTCAAATATTTTCATTAAAAGACAAGCATGCCATTATTATTTTAGAAGAACTGAAATGCTCAAGCAGAACAGAAGGATTACGTATTTTATTTCACAAGCAGCTGTGTCAAAAAAACAATACAGTGATAATTATAAAAAGGGAAATAACAGCAGAGCTCTAACATCAACTTTTACAGGATGGTGTTTGATCGGGATTTATAAAAACATGTTATTTGCAGAACAAATTAACGTTCCGTTTGGCGGATGCTTTTATTCCAAAGGACGCAATAAGGAACGCAAAATACTGGTTCTTAAAAACTGACAGCCAGTATCCGTAGTGTTATTTTAGAAGCTTCACAGGACAAACTTTATTGAAAGCTAATATGATAGGGCGCCGTTGAATCCATAAAGTGATTAAATTTTGAAATGCATTGCAGCACCATGCCTCGGTTCATTTTCAATTCTGGACCTGATTCGACACACAAACGCCTGAAGGACGCCAGCAGAACTCAACCACTGTCATTAAACCTCGCAAATGCCAAATGTGTTCTCCGTGGAAACACATCACACTACAACACTGACATCATCATAAAGTATATTGTAGGGTATACGACAACAGTAAACAACACGAGTTCACGTTTATTGATACGGTTTTATTCTTACCATTTGTCTAATCCGTACTCACAGGTTCAGACAGCAAACCTCTATTGCTCATGACCACATCATTAACCCAATTCATGGTTTTCACACAATATTCAGGCAATTAGCATCTTTCTACCAACACCAAAACCATCTCTCTTGCATTATTAACAAATGCTTGCAAAAAGCATGAACTCTTAATGATTGGTCTGCAACAACATCCGCTTACATTAAAAGAGCTGATGAGAATTTTCGAAGTAGTGATAACTGAGACGGAGCTGATTCAAATCTCAATCTGAGACACAGAGTAGACTCGTGTTGAAGTATTTCCATTACATTATCATGTTCATCTGCGTAAAGGCTGAATATCGTATAGATTAGAAGTGTACTAACAGCAATATTCATTTTGCTATGAAAGCCTTTACTGTAGCTATTGCGTCACTTACAGTACTTCTTTACATATATTATATTCAGTAGTGATCACTGCTTCACAATGACTACTGAACATACTATAGAATCTTAAACCATTCCACACTGTAATTGTGATACCCGACAGAAAAAAATGGAATTGTTTAAATTGAACACAATGTAATTGTTTTCAAAAATGGCTTTGATGTCGGCACCAATCACCTAGCAGTTACATGCTTCGACATGTAGTGCACGTGCACTTGTGGCTGGACCCGGGTTTGATTTCCGTGCCAAGCTTCCTTTGCCCTCTCTACACGATTACGTTCCTGTCTGCCCTCTACTGTCCTGTCCAATAAAGTCTAAAAAGCACATAACTTTAAAAACATAGCTTTTATTATGTTTGAACATGTCAAGAAAGATTTTTTTAAATTTCACGACCTATACTCAAAAAAAGTTGACTCTGATTTGACATGAAACAATTTAAACCAAAAATAAGAAAATTTAAAAGCTTTGAAACTAAATGATGTTCTGATTGAATTTTGAAGTACAAAAAGTAAGTAAATCTCATTCATTTAAACACTTCTATTAGAATTCACCCCAAATATTGGTGTATGTATTACAGATAAATATTTGTTAAACAAATGCTTTTTTGCTTAAAAATATTTGTAATTTTTGAGAAGTGCAATGTTGGAATTTATTCAATTATTTTAATGTTTTCTTCATGTATTCTATGCTTTACAAATATTTTATTAAAAAATATTTTAAGTAAAAAAGTATTCATTTTTGTGATGTTTTTGTTTTGTCAGAATTATTAAATATGGGATGAGGGGTGCTGAGTTTTCTCCATTTTGAAATATAGAGTTAGTACAAATGATCCAAAATGTGGTTTTGGACAAAATAGTTAACTATTATAATGTTTAGAGCTTAGAAAATGTACTTTAACTATTAGTAAATAAGCAACCGTCAAAAAACGGTTGTATTACAAATCCAAGGTTTTGAACATTTAGATTAGCAGCATTTTCATTGTGTCGTAAAAAAGCTTTATGAAACAAGATATTGGACAACGTGTGGGATCAACAGAAATCAGAACCGTTATATTTTTTATATTTATAAAGTGACAGGGTTAAATATATGGATTCACTGAACTAAACGTTCTCTCTGGGATTTCTCTGACAATAATCATCTGGAGATATTCTGATCCATATCGGCATGTTACAGTTTGTGGTGGATTACTCTGCAGATGAGCAGACTGTGTTGGGTTAGGAGAACCCGCACATGATCAGTGTCATCAATACAGTTTTTCAATGGTGGATCTTTCATTGTGATGAACGTTTTCTCACAATGCTGCTGAAAAGAGCAGTTTAAAATGCTTTATTATGAGAGTGATTCAATAATACAGTAGGGATTAAAAACTGGATTGTAGATCTTTAGAGAAAGATCACAATAACTTATAACTGTTGTTCCTCGTGATCTTTCATTATGATCAGTATCTGACAGCATTGATGCGGGAGTGGGGGCCATGGGGTCTCCTTAATAAATGTCAGGATGCAGATGCGATGGCAAGGAAATTGCCCTCTGCAGCTTATTCAATAAGCCTAAACAAATAAGACGAAGTATGTGCGGAACAGTATACTGTATGCGATGTACTGTGTGAACTTGAACTTGAGTTATTGTTTCCACCTAACCATACTCTTTTATTACGTGGATTGGTACTTAAATGAGATTGGAGTCGGCCTTAACCACCCTAGCCACCAGAGATGAACATCACAGACCGAGTTTTATGTATGAACTCTACGCAGCTCTATACACACTTGTGCACATAACAGTGCTGCAAACCGAGGGTAGGCAATTCATTTCCTCTTTTCGCTACATCATCGACAGTCATCCCACTGATTCGATTTCTGTGTCGGTAATATTAAAAGCCTTTGGAACATCGAGCTGTTCTTGAACCAGAAGAGGAACTTCAAAGACCTGGAGCTGGAGTCAAGCTGTTGGATCTGCTCTCGACCTTCATGAGTTCCTCTGTTGGCAATCCAGCGATCAATGTGACCTAACATCAAACTTCGCTGCTTGCATCTGCTCATTAAAACTTCATATTCATTGTTTCCCAAATTTTCTGGAAAAATAGGATTGATATTACAGCAGTCGGGCAGTTGCAAAATTTGATGCCCCGGTTTAAACAAATACTGTTTTGAAGGGCACAGATCCATTCAAATGTCAAGAATGAATTATGTTTTTTTCCCACATTATATCTAATAAAGTTCCGGTTTATCTCTTTGGGGAAAACGGTTAGGAATGAACGCATGTGTCTGTAATTAATGAGCTAGGTCGTTACTGGTCACGTGTGATTGCGCCGGTGCGCATAAAGAACAGAAGAAACATGTGCACAAACATGTGAAGATATAAGAAGATATTTTAATAAGGCCCTCCCTATCTCCTCTACCTTACAATAAAAAAAGAACCTAAAATCATGGTATAGGAATGTGGAAAAATGTTCTTTTTGCTCTATACATGTCTCATGATAAAGCACAGTCCATCACCAAACTCACAGCTATTTAAGTCCATTGATTCCGGGTTCTCCTAAAATAAAACTAGACTAATGGACTTTTGAATTTGGAATCAGTATGTTTGCTATTTTTTATTAAAGACACTGTTTTTTGCTGCTGTGTTCTTGCCAAAGGAAATCCATTGAGTTCCCTGGTGTGGTTTCCTAACGTGACACAACTTCAGCAACTTACAGCAATGATTTGGCTCTTTTAAACAAGTTTACCTGCTCTCTTTTTTATCATGCTCAATGGTCTTGGAAATTAAGACGCTGTGACTCAATTTCTTCCTGTAATATTAGACGTTGTCTTGTAACATCTTCTGCAGTCTTTCGTTCCAGATGGTGCACCTGAATAAGGGCCGAAGACGACTTTCAAATATCAGTTCTATATATTCAAGTATATTCTGTACGCAGTGCAATTGCGCTGAAACATTTAAGCAACACTGAGGTTCTCGCAGAAGCCGAAATGCGGCAGACAGCTGCAGCTGAACGAAAACAATCCGACTGGTTTCAGATGTGACGTGTAATTATACTGCAGATGTGTGAACGATCATTAATCCTGATGACTTTAATTACACGATGTTTTCCCAATAATGAGGTGATGCTGAAACACACACAGCAATCTAACAGTCCTGTGCGAGAGATATTACAAACGTCAATCTAACCCATGCCAACAAACTTCCCTCATTACCCGTCGGTTGACTTCTGAAATGATTTTGAGTGAACTTGTTTTGGAAGGGATGTAGGAAAACATGTCTGAGAGAGAGAGAGACGGACAGATGCTTGGTACTTTGTAATGGCCGGTTAGTATTTTCCATTTTTTCCCCAAATGATGGGCTGTGTGTTCAATCTATGTGCCTTATACATCAGTCGCACGCAGTTGTCAATGAAACACAACAGATGAAATCATAGTTCTGCACTACTAATCTGCTGCGGCAAGAACTATTCTGACATTCCACATCGCTAACTGGTAACTATGGCAACTGCTTCAGATACCAACAGCCACTTCATTCCAAAGATGTTAAAAAGATAGAAAGAAGACTTGCAGAAACCTGCACAGCAAAATCTTGGGTCTTAAATATATATTTACATGTGCATTTAGGCATTTAGCAGACGCTTTTATCCAAAGCGACTTACAAAGAGTCGAGGTGACAATAAAGCGGTAAATGGCAGAGATAATATTAAGCGAAAAAGTATATAGTTATATAAGTTCTTAGTTATACAAGTCAAGTCAAGATAAAACCCGTAGTAATCATATATAATAGAAGATGATATATATGATCAATTAAGTCCAAATGTGTTTTTGTCAACTCTTATATTCACCAACGGTCTACATTTCAAAATCAAGATTTGCTGTGTTAGGTACAACGGGAATGCAGAGGAACAAACTACGATTTTATTATCTATACACTGTTGCGGTTTACTCATCAAGCTTTAAACAACTAAACCAAACATATGTCATGCTACAAACCAGACAAATCGTTGTATTAAAATCAGCTCTTCCGGCTTCTCCCAGGACGGTTAAATCCACAAAAATGTTGTAAATTCCGAAATAGCTTTTGCAACATTGTGTAGGGCTTAGACACTTCCTCAAAATTAAAGACATACGTTCACATAATGCATCTCATAAAGTCCACTTCCGATATATATTAGATTAAACACAAACTATAATTGTAGTCTAAAGCACTATGATATTATTCTTCATTCTGCTTTTCAGTCCCAGCTCCAGTTATAAAGGCTTCAGATGACTTCAGGATCACACGAATACAAATCATCTTTAATGCTGTTTGTCTACTCGAAAACCTCTATATGTACATGACTTAAGAGTGCAAGTGCTGCACTTTCCAAAATAACTGACACACCCACATTCTCACTTCATTCATTTAGATCAATGACGATTCCTGTGCGCTTCATACACAAATCTCCTAAAGTCATTCCGTCCGGAGATGATAGCACGCACTTCCTCTCTAAACGTTCACAATTAACGGAGTGATAATTTGACAGAGAGATGTGTTAATTTGTGATGTGTGATCAACAGAACAACCCCTGAACTCACAAGAACGAGAGAGAGACAGGCGGTGTGTCTTATACAGAAAACTGTATTGTTTGGTATCGTGATAACATTGTAAGAACACAAAATGATGGCCATGTAGAATCTTGAAATTGAAAGCAAGGGGCAAGATTTGTGTAACATCCCTGTTTATAAAAAATCGAAATTCTGTGTTTCACTTAAGTGTGACATTTGAATGTCTAACTAAACTATTCAACCTTAGAATTACGGAAGTCAATATGTATATAAATTTATATCAGAGAGCAACAAAAACACACGTTTTCACGTCTGGGTTATCAGTCATTTATATTGTGTGAATCTCCGAGCGAGTCTGACCTGAATATGCTTCTGAGAATCGAGATGGACGACGGTGTGTAAGTAATGAAGAAGCCTTTTAAAGCGGCCCTTCATTTGGCCACTAATGACTTCTAAATATAACTACATTCCCTCACAGGCTTCTCCGCGCTCTTCATTTATTTATTTAAAAAGACCGAGAGTAAAAGTGCCTTCTCATCACAATCCAGACGGCCTTCAAATATATCATTGTCCATCACCGCAGACGAACAGCAGCGATCACAGCTGAACCTCATTCAGTACACACGGACATTGTATATAAGTGTGAGTTGTCTATTGAATATTTGGGTGTTTCTTATTCTACTTCTATGAAATAAATGATGATGATGATGATGTTTGTTATGGAGTAATTTGTGGCTGAACTCAATGCTTTGGTCTCAAAAATGTTCAAAGTCAATTTCCATAAATCTCATTCAATCCGTCAAAAAAGAAGGCCGAAGTTATCCAAAGATATCTGAACATTTACTTTCCAATTCTGGAACGACCACAAGGGCTTAATCCATGACACAAACTCAATAAGAAGATTCATTTGTTTTCATTAGGAGAGCGGACACAGCAGAACAGCAGAGGATGAAGTCCTAAAGAAGCCAGAGAAGCCATTTCTATAAGTGATGCATATGAATGAGCAGACGCTGACTCCATATACCGTGAAAAATAAAGCTGAAACTCACAGACATCCCTACACTGAAAAAAAATGGGTTGTTGGATTTACTTAATTTGATCATGTACATCAGTTCAAACGATTAAAGCGAGTTGTTTTAACACAGTTTATCTTGAAACGTGAAGAAAAGTTATAATGTATATAATCAAATAAAGTAAATCCAATGACCCAATCTTTTCAGTGTGTCCATCAGTTCCACGTGGTTAGATCAAGTTGTTTTAAAAGAACTTTTTTACCAAATGTTAAGAGAAATCTTGTTTGAGCAACTTTACTTAATCACGTGGAACCAATATACCTGATTAAATGATTTTGCTTTATTTATTCTTAACTTCTTTTCAAATCGAAGAGAACTCATGTTAAAACAAATGTGTTTATTTCGGGAACTGATGTCCATCTGTTTTTTCAGCTCACCTTTATGTGATACACATAACGTGAAGGAAGATGCGGAAAGATTTACAAGCGAAGAGCCACAGAGTTTGCCGGAAATCACTGACACGGCAGTTACCCGAACAGCGTCACGTGTATTTTCCGCATGAAGGTTTAAATATTCATTTGAGTTTGCTGACAGCGCGCAGGATGAGATTTGCGGCACGTGTGGATCTCATAATTGAAACATGTTCTCTCACATGTCAATGTTGTGTGTGGATTTGCAAGGAAGAGCTCTTTAGCTACGGTGAAATCTGCAAATGTTGAGGGGAACTCATCTTACCGGTGACGGACAGTTCGGTGGTTCTTCTCACCACAAAACTGCCAAACTGTAATTCACACGTGTAATTCCCGATGTCATCTTCCCGCACGTCTTTAATGGACAGAACGTCGGCTTTCTTGACCACAGTCTGCCTCCAGTGTTTCGGCCGGCATTCCTACATACCCACAGACAGACTGACTTCAGTGATGTCGACAGACCGCCACACTAAAACGCCATGCTTGACACCAGCTGTAATTTCATCCAATCACATTTAGCATATTCATGTCCGTATGCAGATCAAGACTATGAACTGTGAGTTCCAAAGCCGAAGAATCAAGGACAACTCACATGAGTTTGGACGTTTCTCTTGAACTGAAAATGCAGAAGGTGTTTTGGTGATGATGATGTTATATATTTGAGCATCACGGTTTACACCAGAACATAATCTTCATGCAGTAGGTGAGGGACTTACCTTGTACCAGGTCAGCTCGGGTTCTCTTCCAGGCTGCATGTAGTCGTCGATGTCCGGACAGAGAATATCTTTGCCTTTACTTAGCTCGGCCTTCTCGAAATATCTCATCTTGGAGTTGTAACAGAGGCCTGTGTCGTTCTCGGCCACAGTGAGCACCATCGATACTTTCATGCAGAATGTGGAATTCCTGGAAAACGCATTAGAGCTTCATAAGCATAAAGTTATTGTGCAACCTGACATCATTTATTATGCCTGTAATCATTTAGTTTGTTTCTGTTTCTCCAGTGACAGCCATGTAAAAATCAGCAGAAATGTGTTGCTCAGGTTGGTTGGAATGCTCACAAAGACCGCTGTTGAATCTTTAATGGAAAACAACAAACAGGTTTGACTTAAAGACTCAGACACCTGGAAAATGAAAAGCAAAAGGTTGAAATAATGCCATCTGCAGAAGAAAAATGCTCTACCTGCTGAAAGGAACAGAAACACAGCAGAAAATTACACAAACCAACAAACTGGGTCATTTCTGGAAAACACGTATGGTGAATTTCTGTCAATGTAATAATTGTGAGTCATTTGCATTATCGATCACTCTCATGCACTTAAATCTAACATTTAAAACTCTTCACATAGTTTCCCTACAATGCTTTTAATTTGGCACATCATTACTTATGATATTTAAAATACAAAACCAAAAAATACATTATTA
>CM065660.1:1089109-1090881 GCA_033220385.1 Triplophysa yarkandensis
ACAGTGTTAACTCCCCTTTATTCATATATAACAATTACACCACAGTATGCTCTATCAAATACTATAGAATACAACAGTGTTAAGGTTGAGCAGAATTTTATTTTGACAGGTTATTGTGAAAATGCATCAGTTTCAAGTTCCGGTAGTTCCAGAATGTGATTCAAAAGAACTCTCACGATGCTTTAATGTCATATGCCCATGAGTCTGCCCGGCGCTGAATGATGTCAAACACACATTTTGTTAATAAACTTCAAACATCATTTACCTTTCAAACATTGTTTAATTTTAGAGCTGTTTTTCTACCCAGTTTGTCCCCACAAGGTCAGAAATGACTTCTGTTACACACACATATTTAACCATTTAAAATAAGTTATGTTTCTTTACAGCAGATATATCTCAAATAGATCAACAAATGTATGTAAATATCATAGTTAACACTGAGCTGTCTGTGCACTGTTATGTGCAGAATTTTTTGACATGTTATCTTCTGTCTCTCTGAAACAGCTGCTACAGACAGATGCTGTGAGATCGTTTTTTCATCGCTCTCTTTATCCTCCCTTGTTTTATACACCAAACAGTACAGCAGCTTATAAGTACATTATACGGCCATGTCTGCATATGCATTCGTTTACAGAAAGTCAAACTCAAATGTACAGAAATTTAAAGCCCACCAAAAATCTGAAGTGTTAAAAGTGACTGAATGAGCTCTTGCCAGCTGCCACGTCTGAGTTCTGGATGATCTTAAATCTTTAATGACGTTATATATGTATTATACTATTTTTAACGATATTCAACTCAAGTGTCATTAAGTGATATCATACAGAAACACAATGGAAATTTGCAAATAATGACAGCAAAACCTTCCCCGCTAATGGCGTATTTCTCTTGTCATGGTGAGTTTGGGGTCTTAACTGATGAATGCTCATTGCATCCATGAAAAGAAACAATTGATGTGTCCCATATAGCCAACTACATACTATATGGTAGGCGAAAATCAGTATGAGTCGGGAGATGTATGTCCGAAACCTCAGTGTGCACAAAACAGTGGGCCAGAGATACCTGGATGCTGTACTACTTCTAGTCGAATTTCGCAGTAGGCATACGTATGACGCCTCTCCTTTTTGAATGTACATATTAATATAAATATTGTATATATTAATAGTACATATTATTGAATTTCTCGTGAATAAATGTTGTTTGTACTGACTGCAATGTATAGGTTACAGTTAATACCCCAGTTAATGACACAAACATGCCGGATGCAGTTGTTCGAAAAGTATATAGAACGTATTGTTTTAACGGCAGTATGCGAATTCCAACGCAGCCGATGTCTCTGAATCTAAAAGAAAAAGATTTATCCTACTGTGTGTTTGGTTTCATTCTGCATGTTGACATCAGAGCATAGAGGAGAGACTGAACCCTACAGCAGCGGAAAGAAATCCGATTTCTCACACAATTAAAATTTGAAGCCAAAAAAAGTCATCAAATGATATTTAAATTGATAGCAAATAACTTCGGTTAGTCTGGCGGTTCAGAGTCACTTAATGTCAACATTGAAGTTGTGAAAACATCCAGCGGGCAACCAATAGATTTTCCATTTCAGATCTACGATGTTGAAAATGTCAGCAGTTTAATTGAGGAGATAAGATGAGAGAAACACTGAGAGAGAGAGAGAGAGGAGAGAGAGAGAGAGAGAGAGAGAGAGAGAGAGAGAGAGAGAGAGAGAGAGAGAGAGAGAGAGAGAGAGAGAGAGAGAGAGAGAGAGAGAGAGG
>CM065660.1:1093881-1121381 GCA_033220385.1 Triplophysa yarkandensis
GAAAACATGGCTACTGACATCAGGAAGTGTTGCAACATAAATATGTCATGTTAACCACATTGTCAATCACCAGAAGTTCATCAATGTAGCAGACTTTGCCTGTCTTATAAAATTAATCAACATAAAATGCATTTTTTTAGGAATGTTTTTTAAATAAGTCCATTGAATTGAGTAAAATTATCAAAGCATTTTGATTAACTTCTAGGTAATTTTAGGCCTAATTTCAGTTCTGGTTTACATTCTGAAAATAATAATCTATAATCATTTTCTGTAGGCAGCTTTGACATTTTAAACAGGGCCGAAAAACAAAACCTAGTGTAGAGCAATGTTAAAGGCTTTGACATTACACAAACCAGCCACATGATCTAACCTTGAAGAAAGAGAGAGAGAGAGAGAGAGAGAGGAGAGAGAGAGAGAGAGAGAGAGAGAGAGAGAGAGAGGAGAGAGAGAGAGAGAGAGAGAGAGAGAGAGAGAGAGAGAGAGAGAGAGAGAGAGAGAGAGAGAGAGAGAGAGAGAGAGAGAGAGAAATGCTCCCACATTGCTTGTTACATCAATATTATAACAAGAACAAAATTGGTGAGAGCATGTAAGCCTGTGATGGAAAATAAACGTCAATAATATCAGTATTTTCATTTTTTTAATGTCATTATATGTGACTGGATTATCAGATTTATGTCTGTGTGCTCTTCCATTAATTATTTCTCTCTCTCCATGCAGACCTGGACATCATTTGTTTGACCGCCTTCCAGACTAAAGATCTTTTGTCCTTGCTTGGAGTTTCTGAATGTTATCCTGGACATTTAGTTCTTGGGTCAAAGATCTCGGGCCTGGACTTTGTCTGCTTCGATTACCGAGGGTTTTTTCTGCTGGGGATCTCCAGGCAGTTTAAGGAAGTCTTTGTCTTACTTTTCAATAAAACATCAAATGTATTTGTTTGTCTGTTGTCAATTCACTGATAGGAAGCAATGAAACATTAATGCCTCTCTCGTTATGTAAAAAGAGTTGTTCTTTATTATGTGGCAAAGTTTGAACAAGCTTCATTCAATAGAATGCAAGACAAAACGACATCTGTCTTCAGCTATCTCCCGGTCTCATGGGGAAGTTGTGTTTGGAAATCATAATTACTTTATGATTTGCATTCAAGTGATTAAAAATGATGTTCTATGCAATGTTATGTTTATTTCTTACTTGATCATCACCAGGTAGATTTATAAGGCTTGTCAAACCAAAGACAAAGCATCCTACCCCAAGGAATGATGGAAAACATAATCTCAAAAACTAATTTAATTTAACATAATTTATTTTTCATGCATGTATTAAACTTAAATATATATATATATATATATATATATATATATATATATATATATATATATATATTTTAAATATTGCTGTTTGATTTTTAATTATTAAGAGTTTAAAAAAAAATTCTTCTCTCAAGCCATCCAAGGTATAGAGCTGGACTTTACTCCTATTTGCTCTGAAGTGATGGTTAACAACTGAATAATACTGTAAGAACTGTAACTCTTTGGAACAAGCATCTGCCAAATGAATAAATGTAAATGTATTTAGCTAAACACACAGTTTATAATTAAACAATCTGTTTCTTACAGTAATATTTATACGAAAAATCACATACATTCTTTTACTTAAACAATTCAACTGGAATTAGAGACAGTATGTAGGCATGTGTGGAAAATCCTTAAATATTTTGAGTTAGTTTAGCAAAGGTTAAACTAAAACAAAAATATTATTAGGAAATAATACCCTGAAATCTCATTGGTCCTACCATGTCCCCTACCTTAAACATTTTTCAGAATTTTGAGATTTTTAATTTCAAACTATGTTATTCTTTAATTTGATATATTATTATATTATTATTAATATTATATACTTTAGTTTCCATTTTAATAGTATATAAAATAGCTTAAACAAAGCAAAACATGATGAAAAAATGCCTGAAGTGTGTGTTCCCCTCTCAAAGATTCATTACTTTACTTGACACAACCCTAAATTCACCATTCATGTGCGGCCATCCCATAAACACATTCATTCCAGCATTTCAGTCGGTTTCGTGTGAGCGGATGAATAACTTGAGCTGTTTTTCTCCGAGGTGAGTATCAGTAACAGCCCAGATGGTAAAACACCAAAACAGCTTTAATCAATGTCCTGCAAAACCTCCAGACTGACCGTTCATCTGAGAAGCTCACCATTCATCTCTTCTCAATATGAACTGCATGACTACTGCATCACTTTACTGGAAGTTCTGTTGAGGATTTCATACATTTCAGACAAAAACAAAGAAAACTGTGTGATGCAATTATTATTAGACTGAAGCAGCTACTAAGGCTGGTTTTGTTTTATGATCTCTGCTAAATGAATCTATAAAAAAAGATATTTAGTAGAATTCCGGCATGCAACAAATGCAAAGGAAGACAAGCGGTTGTGCCATTCAATGAGTGGCATCACTGAATGAGTTGGATTGGTGGCACATTCAGTGGCTCCTCCGCCTTTTTATAATGGCCAATAACATTTAAGTGACATCACAGACAAGAATCTCATAAGGAGCTGAAGAAGAAGTCACCAATATCAAAGAAACACATGGCTTGATGTGTTAAGAAAAAGACTGCAAGTTCTGAAGGCTTTTTTCTTATCTTAAAGGGACAGATAGTCCAAAAATGAAAATCTTCATCACGTCTTCTCATCTAGTATTTCTAAACCTGTATGACATCTCCACAGCACAAACGAAGATATTTAAAATAATGTTGGGAACCAAAAGCCGGTGATCCCAATTCACTATATAGACACAAGACTAATAAAACATTTATCAAAATATCTCCTTTATGACATCAACAGAAAGTCATACACAGGTTTTAATTAATTTTATCATGAACATTGATTTCACATAATTAGGTTAACTTTTAATTTGTTCAAGGTAAAACAATAATTCTGTAAAATTTGGTATATATAATAATTTTAATATTTTGGGTGATCCATCCCTTTAATGGGAATTCTGGAGCCCATAAGATACTTTGTCTTAATGCAGATTGATCATGACAATATAATAAACACTATTATGCCTAATGTAAAGATCAAGATTACACACTTACTCGCAAGTACATTTATTTCTCAATGTATTATTATTAATAATTATTTTAACGTACATCTTTATTGGCA
The DNA here is from genome assembly GCA_033220385.1 of Triplophysa yarkandensis. NCBI lineage: Eukaryota > Metazoa > Chordata > Actinopteri > Cypriniformes > Nemacheilidae > Triplophysa > Triplophysa yarkandensis. Next base: position 1,097,059 of record CM065660.1, read on the forward strand.
CAACATTTTCAAAATAATATTAAATCGAATAAAAAAATTAAAAAGATATAAGAATATATGATAACATACATTTAAGCAAGTAATACAACAAAATAATAGTTTGAAGTTAATTGTATCTGTTAATTATATGGTGATCTGTCTGTCAAATCAGCCAACATTACCAAGAAACCTCTAAACCAAGAGGGCCAGAGGTTTATTTTGGTCAAACAGCCTTATCTATAACCCACATTTGACTGATGATGTCTAAACCGGTCCACCATCTCAAACCAGCACCAAACCAGCAGTAATGAATGGAAATTCATGCTGTTCCGTAGCCGGCCAGAAACTCCTGGAGTTACTGAAGTGAATAATTATTGAAGCCGGCCTGTGCCGAAGCACTCTTTAGCATATCCCAAATGCTTCATGTGACCTCTCATGCCGAACACAAGCACTAGAAAAAGAGCCGCGGGAACACTGCGTGGGGACACCAGAACAGCAATGAACTCTTTCTCTCTCGGATCGGTACATGCCATTGATGAATTGACACAAACGCCTCTGGCGTTTGACAGCAGACAGCTGATCGATACGGAGAATATGTGATGAACGAATGGAAAAGTACAGGAGAAGCTAATAACTGTCACACGGGAGATCTCGCCGTTCAGTTGTCCGATGTTTCCCTGAGAAAGTACATTCATGTCGATATCATGTGGTCTATGTGAGATTACTTTACATAACATTAACTCCGACTTCTTTTTGCTGTGGAGTTTTTGACAGGATAATGGATAAAGATCTCATTAAAACTACTTCTGTGCAACGAGTATATAACAAAACCAGCGGATTTAAAAATATCCTTTAAAGGGAGAAAATATAGGAATTTAACCTGAATATTTGCACCAAAGCAAAATAAAATGATTGTGAAATAACATCAAAGTCAAAATTCTAAATCCTCCCATGTCACTTATTCCGTCATCATTAAGGTTTTTCTTAAAATGTTTTAATTTTGAGATTTTAAGTATTGATCTTTCAATCTATGATTCGTACTTTATTGATATTCATATTTCATATTTCATATTCTATATTTTATATTTTAGTTTATTTTAACTACACTATATAGTTACACTATATTATTCAAAGAGTAGTCCCCCGTCTGTTGCCGTGGAACTGTTGTATAAATGCAATATGGCACTCGTAGTCATGTGATGATGCTCCATATCAGCGGCTGTGATTGGGTCAGAGGCACGAGGCCACAGGCACCATCACACATCACACTCCTACTCGAACCATATTGCATTAATATATATAATATATATTATAAACATAATTTGGGACTTTTTAAAGCAACAATGGCACTGTGCAACCATAGAAAGTTCAGCAAGCGACATCTAGATTTTAATGAAATCAGTGAAGTGTGTGCAGTACCAAACTGAACAACTAGTTGTTGATGCAGAGATGAAGCTACAGTACGTGTATAGACTCATTCATATCATGTCTGTCTGCAATGTTGTCGTTCCTATGTGAGATGCATGCAGAACAGCCTAGAATCAAGTGTATATTGGGAAAAATAACACATGCCACCCTTGCCAACATGTTAAAAAAATTTCTCTATTCAAAGGATGAAAATCTAGAGTTGAAAATTGTGATTTTTAAATCACATACCATAGTCTTTATTCCATATTAGAGGACCAGTGTATGTATGTAAATAGAGATATCTAATTTTAAAATATTAATTCAAGGGTTGATTATGAAAGAACTTTGTACACCTCTCCATACATCCATAAATCAAAGCAGAATCACAGTGATCAGTTTGCTTTGGTTGTGAGGCCTACAAAAGAAATCTACTTCATGCAAAACAGTATCTTAAGGCAGCAATTCAGAACTTTTTCTAGTTAAAAATAAAAAAAGAATAATTTTTTGAGAAAGTACAAAACAGTCTTCTTACTGATATTCACACCCGCAAGCTTATAATAATGATTTATAAGGAATGCTGTCGAGTACAATTTCACAGGAAATCTGCTTAACTCACCAAACCCGCAAGATTTCTTTTGTTAAATATTCATCAGACTCTGAGAAACACCATTTTCTCTGTTATACCAAACAGTATAAAGCGGTCTGCAATTTTTTGTTTAAAACAGAGATGGTGATATACAGGCAAAAGTTAAAAAACAAAAGATTATGAGAAAAGTTTAAATACAGTTTCATTGAAAACACGCAGCTGGCCGGAAGTTGACATCCGCTCTGTGCCTTTTGTCCAGTCTTTCTAAGGGGTAATAATATAAATATTTATGATAAATATTATTTTCTATTATTATGTTATACAAAAAAAACACTTTGTTGTAGTGTGTTTTCTTGTATATTCACTTTATTAAATAAACAATTTGTTGTATGGGTCACCATTAAATAATGGTAATTCTATAGACTACCCAAAATAATACTACAGTTTTCTAACTTATGCCATTTATTTTTTTGAGCCTGTTAAAACGATTTATCATGATTAATCACATCTAAATAAAACTGCCTGGATTCATTATGTATTTACAAACACATAAACACACATGCAAATATATGTAAGCATAAGAATATAAAAGGAAATATACGTTAAAATATAATTCTAAATATTTTTTATATATATGTCTGTGCGAATGCATTTGCCTGTATGTGCGTTTGTTCTAAATAAAACAAACTTTTTAAATAAATAAAAAAGTTAATATGGTAAGTACCCAGAAGAAAATCTTGTAAACTCAAACTTCGATAAACTTCGATACATTTTTGCTTATTATTACAAATAATCTACAAAAAGGTAACTTTGGGCTACAAAAGCATACACGTGCAGTATGGTTTCTTTATGTTGTTGCTTTATAATAAAATGTAATTTTATAAAAATATATTTAACTGACCAAATCAACTAGGACACACATTCGGCGGATCAAGGTGCACTGCGGCTGGTTTAATAGTAAAAAAAATTACATTTCGTGACAATCTACAAAAGTTAAAACAGACATTGACCGAATTCCAGAGCAGATATTTAAATTCTGTGGGAATCTGCGTTTATTGTCGATTACTCTTACTAATGGGATTCATTTAAATCCGGCCCACATCTTCACAGTCATGCTGATATGTATTCCTCTCACCATCTCATTCCATCACTTGCTCACATGCACACAGTCACATTATACACGGTAGGCTTTCGGAAGGCGTTCATAAGCGTTACTTCCGTGTGGTCGGATGACCCTCCACGTTCAAACCAAACCTACGCTGTTTCGTTTTTCCTTTTTATAAACGGGCATTTCAAAAAGTCTTACAGACTTCTGAGACCCCGAAGCTCGCAGGTGGGTGGAACAGTTTTATCTTTTCCGGGATTTCTCTCCTTATCCTCGGCGAACAGAAGGAGCGACGAGAGAACAGACAAATTTAGAGAAAAAGCTGCGGGAACCGGAAAATATTGCTGAGAGTGTCAACAAAGTCTCTGTGTTCGTAATCATGTTTCACAGAATTGGCAAAGTTCTTTAGATGGGGTAAGAACACACACGTAATGATTTACCGGGGGAGGAGAGATCTCTGGCAACTCTGAAAGATAGAAGAGAGGTATTCAAACATGCAATCTATGTGTGGGCTTCATTTTCCAAAGATACTTGAGAAAGTTCTTTAACTTACACAAAAGAGAGCTGGCTTAATACAGCCCATAATTCCATCTGTTAGCATGCACAGCAGCGGAGGTGAGAGTCCTTTTGGCAATGGGAAACGTTTGAATTCTTGACAAAGATGCAGAACCATAGCTTGGCGGTGTGTTTTCTTTTTTTCCCGAACATATTTCTAAAATTATCACTGTTAGGACACATCAGCAGAGGAGGCGATGAAGTGATGTGGATGAGGAGTGGGTGTGAATTTACAAAAACCAGGTGGTGTTGAACTGTAACGCTTTTGCACCTTCTAAAGAAGATGTAGAGGACTAGAGTCAAGAAAAACACATTCAGACAGTAATATTTCTTGAGAAAACGGGCCTTTCTTTAGCATGACAAACTCAATCCAAGACTTCATCTGTCTGCCGCCGGGGATCCTGGACAAATTCTTCTCTTTCTTTACACCTGTGGATAACCAAGCAAATGTAATGCCTGCAAATACATTGTATTTATCTGTAAAGTGAAGTTCAACAATATTTCTTATTCTGAAACATTGAGAAATGAATGCAGAAAGCAACAGTCTGGTAAGGATCTGTGAAGAAAGCGTTGAGTCCATCTAACAGATCTTGAGTCTTTACTCACATGATCACCCGTGAGAGACAAGACACCACATCAGTTCCACGTCTGGTCCTGTATGAAATCTCATTATCATTATTTCTGGGTGTGGAGAGATACTACAGTATCAAGTGTGTGGAGGAAGTGATGTGATGCCGCGAACAACAGAATGTGATAAAGGCCTGTTTTCGTATTCTCGTTTTAGTCACATGGACCCTTTTAACTAAGCTCGTATGTGCATTCATGTGCATGACCTCACAGCTTTAGAGATGATGTGTGGTTAGAACATCTCTCTTCTCTTCACACTCTCAATCAGCATCAGTGGAACATGCAAAAAACGCAACAGCCAATCAGAAATGAGATGACTTTATCAGTGATGAACAATTCAACCAATTATAAACATAACACCCTAAGGTTGTCAATCAAGACCAAAAATAAACATGAAACACATTTTTACTAATGGAGAAATAAAATAACGTTTAATGTACACATACGCAAATATTACAAATAAATCACTTCCAAACTGAAAAAAAATAAGGAATACAAATAAAAATGTACTTATTTATAAACTGAACTGAAACTTACATTTTTTTTACATTATCTACAGAAAAATCAACATGAAAACTAATTATTACAATAACATAAAACTATCAAACGTATCTCAGTCAAGCATCATTTGTTATGTGGGATTTGAAAAAAACCCAAAATTAGTTTACTTTTAGCAGTCATGAATATGGAGACAGTAAAAAGTCCAAAGAGTAACAAACAAATCTAAAAGAAGATGTTTCACTGTCTGCATACATCCACAACATCAGCACAAACATGACGATGGGAAGAGAGAGATGGAAACACAATGTGACCGACCAATCTAGTGTACGTTCCTTATCCAAGAAATAGGATTTACATTTTTTGAAAAACATAGACAAAGAGAGAGAAAGAGAGAAAAATACGGAGGAAGACAATAAACAAAAAGGGAAAGATCTTAGTTGGAGTTACTAACATAAACACAGCAGAAGGCCGTTGGAGGAACAGATGCTTTGCGTGGAAACAAAAAACAGAAGGGAAGAAAGAATGTTGTGACCTTTTTAACAGAGGTCTGATTTTCACTAAGTTTGACTTCTATCTGCTGTACGTCCTCAAAAGATGAAGAAAATCATTTTCAAAAGAATTCAACAGTTCACCTTTAACAACACTTTCATTGCTTTACAGCAAATATGAAGGTTTTATTCAGAGTGTTATCTAATTCCTATTAGTCAATATAATTCCTATATAAGAGTTTACCCAATTATTTTTGTCTCCACAATTCTTATAATAACTGTGATTTTAAAGTGAATGCAATACCACCACCTACTACTGTATGTCAGATAGTCAGCCAAATGCAAAATTAATTACGGTTAAAACAATAATTAATCATCAGGTTATTAATATCATAATTATTGTCAGCAATAAATTATTATATATAGTTATTTAGAATTATATAATACTATTATATTGTGACACAAGTAACGCAAATGCAAATGATGGCCACATGGTCACAATCACAAAACGGCATACATGGTTGTTTTAAGGTTCAGGGACTGCTGCTTAATCAAAGCAGAGGATTTTCTTATCTCTATTAAATAATTTCCCCTAAATCTGGCCCATGTCCCTCCCACCGTGCAAGTCAATGAGATTTTCCATTTTATCGACCACCAGGCAAAAGTCATACATCTGATTGTTAAGAATAGTAATAGCAGGCCTTGCTTCCACAACTCACTCAAATTGAAATATCCTTCAAGTCCAGATCACGAACAGTAAAGGCGAGTTACAAGGTTTAATACTGATGGAAAGGGATTTAGAAAAACACCAGGCCTGCGTATGAGCAATAGTAATACTGACGCTTGCCTTAGAAAATGCCATTCATAATCCCCCTGTGAAAACATGGGAGAGCCCAATATACTGGCACGAAGTCCCCTTTCAATTTATCTGGAAGACAAAATAGTGCAAGAAGTCTCCGTTTTAAATTGCGTTCTGATATGCTTTCAGACGAAAATAAATCTAGCAGTGGTTCCCCATTTAAAGGCGGAAAAACAAGATCTTTTTATATTTCTAATCATGTTTTGTTGAATCTTCTGTCACACAGCCAGGCCTTTACTAATACCAAAGTGAGAAATGAAACAAACTCGCACAAATAAAATAATATCTGTGTGTACTGGTTTCTCAAGTTTAAGAAAATAAAGTTATATGGAAATGAGGGTTGGAAACTTTTGCTATAGGCGATCATTTCATCTAAGAATGAAAACTCTGTCATCATTAACTCATCCCGCTTGTAATTTCAAAACTGAATGATATTCTAGTGATTACTAAAGAAGATATTTTGAATAATGCCAGCCACTCAACAGCAACAGCACTCATTCAGCAGCAACCAATGCAAGTGCTGTTTGGTTATGAACTTTCTTCTAAATGTCTTCTTTTGTGTTTTTCTGTGGACTAAAGGTCTAACAGGTTTAAGATGACAAAAGTGTAAGTACATGATGAGATATTCATTTTTGATTGATCAAACACTTTAAGATGTCTATTCAGTAGTAGTGAACAGGTGCTGCTGCTTAGTTGTCAGCATTTTTCAAAATATCTTATTTCGTGAGTTGCATAACTAGTGATCGTTTCTCATTAGTAATGATTAATCTAACACAACAAAAGTCAAAGCCACAGGTCTTCAGATCTGGAAGTTGCACAGCTTGGAGTTGGCATTTCAACAGACTCTCACCCTTCTTGTGTGCAGTATGCATCAGACAGCCCGTTTATGGACTGTGGGCAGACTATGGCTGTTATTTATTTAGCACCATTTAGTCATAACCACAATTGCTCTACTAAGTCAGTTATGACATAAGTACTATAGACCTGCTGCGAAAGACTTTCTCGCTGGTAAGTCACGGTCATTCATGGGTATGTACCGGTCTAGTTTAGGAAATAGATTGCTCAACTTGCACTGAAAATGTTTATAGGTATGGCGTTTTACATTGACCGTAATTACTATTTATTACAAAATATATACCTTACGTACATTAAAAGTCACTAAATAGAATGCATCATGTATATGCTTCATATCAGATTCTGTTTTTCTCTTACCAAACATTCATTGTATGAAAAAAATGTATAACATCTACTTAAACATTACTTAACATTATTTTTTAATAACATTTTGGTTAATTCAATCACAATCATTTTCAAAACTGTATTTTAACCACAATGACCTTTTAAAAAAATGACTTGAAGAAAGTTTAACACACGTCTATGAAGGTGAGTACTAGATTTGTTTATTCAAAAATAATAAAACCCTTTCCATTTTAACATTCTTCGAAATATCTTCTACTGTGTACAACACTCCATCCCAGCACCAGAAGCTTAGGACTGGGACTTAATGTCACACACTTTAATACACTTTAATCAGAACAAAATGTATCATGATACGTATCATTATAGTGGTACGAGTTAGTTCCATCGCGTTATAAATCCTGAACCAAAGGGGAAGTCAAATGTCATTTTTGAACACCTTAGGCTATCCACTACATAAGACGACTGGAGTTTGGAAACAGCGAGTTAAGTGGACCATGAACAACTCATACATCTTCACGTCAAACCCAATGCCGACTACAGAAGCCCATGGGGATGAGGGATATTTCCGTGTGACGTGCAGGAGAGCGCTCAAGCGCACAGTCACCGTGGAATCTGCCACAATTGGAGAGACAAGCAGTCAACAGTAAACATGTGGGTGAACTGGGAAATGTGGTGGAGTGACATCCCTGCCAGTTAAACGGTCCAGGCATTTGCCACCTCTCACAAGTGAGGCAACAATCTGAAGGAGAAAATGGCACTTTGATCAAATGAAGCAAATACACAGTGTCACAATAATGCATTAAATCTGTATTATATACATAACCAATGTGCCAAAGACAAATTGAATGAGTCAAAGCTGTTATTGGAGAAACTAACATCCCTTGTTAATAACGTTGGAAAGACCGCATGACAACATGGCATCAACACTTTTGTTTCTGTCCCCATCATTTTAACCGCTTACCTGAAATGTGTTGACTGATGATCAAACAGAAAGTGATTTTATATATATAAAATAAGTCCAAAATAATTGTCTGTAATGTAACTGTATACTTTACACTGCATACTGTCTTTCATATGATTTATGAACTATTATATTTCTTTCTTGGCATTGTACATACTATTTTTTAGAAATGAAGCATGAAAGAAACAAAAATAATTACATTTTGGCATCAGTGACATTACGTTCGGTATAAAGTTTTTTAAGTAATTGTACATTTTCTAGATTCAAAGTGTCATTTTTTCCCAGAAAGACCACATTGTACATGCTTTTTTGTATTTAATATTCGTATTTTTGTGTTGTATTTTTGTGCGCTTTATTTAAAACACAGTAAAAAATAGTGGTAATAATTTAATTTAGTCCTTCGCGAATTGTTTTTGCTGTATTTGCCTCATGTGATTGTTCACTCCAAAACAACAATTTTTTTAATCATTTACTCTAATGAATTTAGTCCCATCATTGTGTGATACTCTTTCTCCTTCAGAAAACAAAAAAGATATTTTGAAGAACGTTTTAACTGAATAGAGGCCGTACCCATTCACCTTTACTGGTTTTGTGTCCATAGGTAACACACATTTTACTAGGCCTTTAACATCTTTAAACATTACAGACAAATGTAGCTTCAAGTTCTGTTAATAACCAAAAATAATCACTCAAAAGTCACAGTAACAGAATATAACATTCAAAGCACTCAAACTAAAATGTGATGTGAGAATCTGGACCCAGAAAGCCTCTCATCATGTAAGAAGTTCTTCACGATCCACTGAGAAAGCCGGCACATTTCCAGAGTCATGTGAGAGTGAGAAAGAGCCGTCCCGGTGTTTTATGGTAAAACAGACGGAGTGTGGGCTAATGATTAATGACATTTAGATGATTATTCAGAGCCAGAGATGTCCCACACCCTCAACACACTGCAGATGCCTCAGCAGAGACGAGGTACAGATGATTTAACCCATGTTCTCTTCCACTTTGGAGAATATGAGTGATGGCTTGGAAGATGTTCGGGGAGGGAGAGCAGCATAAATCATAGTTTGGCGATGGCTTGACGCTGTTCATTTATCCATTTACTTTAGAAAGAGTTTCATTAGGTAAGGAATCCATTGTACAATTTGAATGACACTTTTTCTTTTAGCGTTCTCACACAAAAGGACATTGCTTTGCTTTATCTCAAGACACAACGATGGCAACATATTCGATTCAAGAATTGAAGATCCTGTTCACTTTCATTCATCACAAAAGCAGCCGGATTTTCTTTTGTGTCAAATAAAACATATTTTGGAAAGCACCTATTCATTTTTGTTGAAATTGTCTTGTTGAAGAAAAACAAACAAAGTGTTGAAGCCAAAATGTTATGAGTTTTGGATCGATTTTTACTTGTTTTTTAACAGGAGGGATTAAAATGACAACTGAGATTTGAAGCCAAATTACAGGGGATGAAGAATGGCTTTAAAGATGGCGGGATCTTTTTTGTACAGATGCTGCTGCTGCTGCTTTTTGTAAAATCTGTTTATCTTAGATTTAAATCAAAAATGAAATGAATAGGTAAAATCAAATTTTAAAACCTCAGAATTAGCCGATTTTTACACGCAGGGTCACATTTGAAGAGAAAAAGCTTTCCATAACTACGACATTACGTGTGGACACCATGCTTTGCTGATGTCTTCAGAGACTTGTGTGTGAAGAAGAGGTGACATGAAGCTAACAATTAAAAAGAAATCAACTCGGCATCGCCCGCAGCCTTGTTTTCAATAAACCTGAGTGCACACATGAATAAGATACGAGAGAAAAATGAGCAACCTGCAATTGATCATTATTTCTTTTCTCAATTCCCTTGACCTTCATTCATTAAAGTATGGAAATAGGAAGCCAGCGAGACTCTATATAAAGCTGTATTACAGCGGATTGGAGTGAGAAAAAAACCATCACATGTGTGTGTTCCAGCACCTGAAGGTGTGTCGACCCTCAGAGGCTCATTAAAGCTTGGAAACTCCATCTTAGAGGAGCTCCTACGGCTCACAAGCCAATGCTGCCAGCAACAACACCTCACACAGGGCGCTGAAATCACAGACAGACGCATGCATGCACGGTAAACAATGGTCACGGTGGTGTCCGTGTGGAGCGGTGACCTGAGATGTTCAAGCGCTGGCCTCACACGTACAGATTATAGACCTTTTCACCCAACAATTACATCATGGGATTGAAAGGAGATGGAGAGATGTTTTACAATGAACTGATATGGAAATATAAATGTGCCGGCATTTATTGTCACTTTCTAGAGATATTTATTTGAAATCCATGTCTAGAAATTGAGTTGAAATACTTAAGCAAAGGGTCAAAACACATCCAAGCTGGTATTGTGCATGCTATCGTGCATTCCAATTAATGCCAATCAAACTGCAGTTGGCGTGATTTGATTCAGCCTTAACATCTAAAATAATAATGCTTGTAAGAAACAATATTTAATTTGAAAGAACATATTTTCACAGGATGTTTTACATTATTTAGACGGATTTTATGTAGAAAACAATAAACTATAAAAATGATTTTTATTAGGTATGGTCCAACCATACCAGCTCTGCCGACATTATACATCTTATTGACAAACCCAGAAGAATTATGTTCACAATGAAAGCTTCTACAGTCCACAACTCTTTTTTTTAGTTTATATAGGAGAAACAGTATTAAAGATATTCTGCCATTTCACGGCTGGATTTGTGATCAGATGTGGTGCATTTACCAGCTAGGTAGCACCTGCAAGAACATCACTTCAAATGCCTTCTACTTCATGTTAAGTGTGTCGCTTCCCACCGCAGTACCGAGAATGTTTAGTCTTTCAAACCTTTTTATTTCGTTCTATTCTGCATAAATTTCATAAATAGGCTACTCCTCCAAGACCATAACAGAATACGCATTTTGAGAAACTTTTACTAACTTTATGTACTGACATTTACAGTGTGTGTGTGTGTGTGTGTGTGTGTGTGTGTGTGTGTGTGTGTGTGTGTGTGTGTGTGTGTGTGTGTGTGTGTGTGTGTGTGTGTGTGTGTGTGTGTGTGTGTGTGAGTGTGTGTGTGTGTGAGAGAGAGAGAGAGAGAGAGAGAGAGAGAGAGAGAGAGAGAGAGAGAGAGAGAGAGAGAGAGAGAGAGAGAGAGAGAGAGAGAGAGAGAGAGAGGAAAGAACTGCACACAAACTCCTGCAGACACAACTTCAACCCATAAAGAGTCATGCACACAGTCCCCAAAGACACGAATGACTGCAGGTATACTATGGAAAATTATGAGATATGTAGATGCTGTCAAGGATGAGAGACTTCATGTGATCTAAAATCATCATGCATACAGATGGGTCAAAACAAGCATTAACTTTTCCAGGCCAGATGGTCATGAGGTCAGTCGGCTCACCGAATGTTCAGAGAGTCTCGGCGCAAAGCCGTGATTTTCATGAACTTGACGCGTCAATGGAGAATACACAATAAACAACTGTAAAACTTTGAAATTATGTAAATACACTGTTCACAATTTGTCAAAAAGGCAAAAATTGTGTAAAAAGTAAAGTAAAAGAGCTATGTCAATTCCAAAAATATTTGTTAATTAAAGAGAAAATAAAATGAAAACACTTACACCAAATAGCTTCAGGAACCACGAAACAGTCAGAAGTTCTAATTGTAACGAATAAAATACTGTTACTGTTTCAACACCAAATAAAATATTGAGTCTCTGCAAATGTTGTGTGATAAAATCACAATGTCTTCCCCCTTTTGTACCAGAAAACATGCGACAAACACGTCTGGCCGCACGCAACATGGGAAACATCAACGCTTAATAAATTACCATCCAGCTGCCAGCCAAATGCCAAAGTAAAGCGGGTAACCGAGTCATCACCTTTGTGATTGCTTAGACACGTCTTTATTAGCCCAGAAACATCAAGAGCTGAAAACTCACTCAAAGCAACTCTGACACCACACATACCTTCAAAAGGAATATTTAATCAGACCTGCCATTTGCCTTCCACAATTCCTTCCCTCTGCAAATTTCCTCATCTTTCAACCCTGCCGAATCACTCCCACTCACTCAAGCTGAGACTGTATTACTATGAAATGCGAGGAGAGTGGAGAAACAATATAGACTTACAAGAACTGTATATCACTCCTCTAAGAAAGCATCTATTGAATCTGTACATATTAATGTACATACCTGTACAGTTTCACAACAAGACAAAAAGAACTGTGGAAAGTTTAAAGGAGGGGTATCACAGGCAGTTTCTGCCATTCTTATAATCTTGAGTACCTGTACTTTAGAATCTCGTTCTCATTCATATCTCTGAAAAGTTTGGGGTTTACTCGCATTTACAGAAAACAGATACAGTTTTACGAATGTTTCTGGATGAGGCCGAGCGTGGGTGGACCGTGAGCAGGACTCGTGACCTGTCTCCTCAAAAAGGCTTGTCCTAGAATGTAAAGCCTGATGCTCGTGCTCATCCGAGCTCTCTGATTGGTGCGTGGTCGGGAATATTCGGTTGAATGGTTAATAAATATCTTGCAATCAAATAGGTTGAATATTTAAAAGAACCTTTCCGAAACGTTTGGCGTTAAGGGGGGGACAGAACCATTTTGGACATGATAACACAACATGTTTAACAGTCTAAAGTACTTTTAATGCATGAGACAAAATGATAATGCCCATTTAATGTTAGATAGAGGTATTATGCTCCCACTTTTGGTTCAAAATAAACAAAAGCTTGTCATAAATTATATTTGGACTTAACCTATATAAAAATTGCAAATAAACACTTTACTTAAAAAATAGAGGAGCTGCAGTTCAGTTGAAATGTAGCAAATAATAATTAAAAACAATAAAAATGATTTTGAATTTCATAAAATAAATACATTAATAAATAATTGTAAATTAAATTAAATTAATTTCTAACGAATTATCTCATAATTTTCATCCTGTGAATAAATCTTTCAAACTTCTTAGTTTTTGTTCTATGATAGAAATAAAGTTTTAACATTATTTAAAAGACATGAGCTTGAATGAATTATGCAATATTTTACATTTTTGGGAGAACTAACCCCTTTAAGTTTTTACACAAACGTTTGGGGTGAACAAACCTTTTCTGTAGATCCGTGGTTAGACGTGGTGCTTGCAACACCAGAGACATGGATCCCATCCTGGGGATTGTGCGTACTCCAAATCAAATGTAAAAATATATAATTCATTGGTATAGGATAAAAACATCTGCAAATGCATAAATGCAAAGGCAAACCTAAAACTAAATTCTTTCCAGTTTCAATCATTTCCTATTAACATCAATGTGTGTATCATTTTAACAGGAAATCTGCTATAAAAGCTTGTAGTCTTCTGTGTCTTGATACCAACACTGGCACATGATTTCTCTATATCTATGTTATTCCTCTCTTTCTCCCGCTCTTTAAATATTTATCTCTGGGCCTACGAGAACAGTGTCAGAGGTTTCATCAAACACGTTGGATCAAATCAACACCCATTTTCCATTCAGGCCTGTTGAGAAACACTCCGACTAGGAGAGAATTGGGGTCCTGGGGAGCCAGGCGCAGTGGGAGTCCATTCTCAGACACGCTGCTTACACAAACGATCCCTTCAGTGTGACGGCCTGCCCATGCGCCGGCCCTTTAAGAGCCTGATGCTTCGCACCATAGCCGCCGTCCCCGGAGATGACAAGCTGTAATCCCACTAAACAAATAGGCTCTGGGATGACAATGACAGAAGAGAGAAAACAGGTTGCGAAGCTCTTGTCTGGTGTCTATGGCAAATCCCTCTCCTTGCGATGCGACGGGAGGATCATTGTTATATAGAGAGATATACAAGAACAGTGACATAGAGACATTTTTATCTAGGTGGCCATATTTCATGGTTTACGATGCGTTCTGTCTGCCGGGCAAAAACCGTTTTTACAAAATGTCAAACATGTCTGTGTTTTCCTGACTTTATCAGATTCAAAGGAAAGGTGTGGTATTTTTAGTTCAATTATTTTCATGCTGTGAACTCATGTGTAGAACAGAAATAGTTTCATTTCTGTTCATTGTGGTGGCTGTTAAGCTCAAAGAAGAAAGGAAATAATTAAATTCTATAAATGTAAATATAAATAATGACAGAGTTGTATATTTTTGAAACAGTTTTTCAGTATTATTCAATGATATGGTACTAAAGGAAATGAGTTCAATGGATGCAGTAATGGAAATATAACTATTGATAAAACTACCTCGCAGGAATTACATCAGCACTGAATAACCATCACTTTTATAATAAAATTTACAATAAAAAGTTTTCTAAAATTAAAAAAGCCTCTTCTTTTTCGATAACAGTCTCAAGTCTTCCATTCGCAGGGTCGGTTTCTTGATCTGTTCAAAATCAACTTCTTGTGATGCCGCAACTCCGGCCTGCCATACACTTTTCCGATAGGTTACTGTTTACCTTCACTGTAAATGTTCTGTTTTAGAAGAGCCCAATCGTCTCCATAAGGTTAAACTCAGGTAAAGAAGGTGGCGATTGTCGATTGCTTATCATCTTTAAGATCCTTACTGGCCAGCCATGCAGTGATGCATGTGATGGAGCATAGCCTTGCATAGAAATTAAAGTCTTCTTGATGCAAACTTTTTCCTGTACCACTGCTTGAAGAAACTTTCTTCTAAAAATTAGAAGGTGCTTTGAGTGTTGATTTTGTGGCCATTTTAAACTGAAAAGGTCCAAGCTTTAAAAAATCTATCTTTAGATATTTTTGGGCCCATTCTTTACGTTTCTTTACGTGTCTTGTTCAGCGGTGGTCGGGTTTCTGCCTTTCTTATTTCGTCCATGTCTCTGAGAACTGAACACCTTTTACTTTTTGAAAGTCCAGGTAGGTTGCAGTTGTGAAATACGGCAGCACTGGAGGATTATTTCTTCCTGATAGCTTCACGTTTGATTCTTCTTTTTGCATCTTCCCTTCTTTTTTTCTCCTCCCTCCTTATACAAATACACCTGATATGCATTAAATCCTATAAACATATATACGTTTATAAAGCTTGGAGTTGAAATTATGGATAAAATGATGATATGGTCAATAATCACTTGCCTAACAATTGTCCACACGGTGTATGTGAAAAGATGTCACATGTATGAATGCTACAGATGCTGTGCAAAAATATCAAGAACCTAGTAATCTCGATTCTTTATCTCATCCCGTTTTTCTAAACGGGTCGAATACAAATGTTTGCAATTTCCTTTGCAACCGGCTGTTCATTGATTGTTACGTATGACCATATTCACATGTTTATTTGCTTGTGGCAAATCCATAATCTGCTGGCTGCACTGGTACACATGAACACTTTATTTTCCACCCATTAGCTAAAGGTCAGAAAGGACTTTCAGACAGTTCTGAAGGCATATTCTGTGCGAAGGACCTGCTTTTATTCCTGTTTCTAACACAGTCATTTAGAGCAAAATTTACATAACCTCTTTTTCCAGTAAAGACCAACTTGTGAATAACTAACCAAACTTTTGTGCAAAGGCCCAGTTGAGTTTGAAGCACTTCTGATTCATTTGTATGCACACTGCATTTCAAATTGTTCGAGCAGATTCTCTTTGAGCAATTTTGTGTTCAAAACAGTGCCACTTTCCGATGAGTGCCCAAAACCTGCCAACCTTAAATCCCTAAACGTATCCTTCTAATCCTCTGGAACGACTGCAAGACCATTATGGGTGTGAACAAGAACAACTGTTTATACTAAAGATCTCCCTCACGCGAATACACACATCACAAACCCTGCATAATAACATTACGTAGGCTATGCTTGCGTGCAAGATAATGTTGTGACCAATTTCACCAAACAGCCAATCATACACAAGGACTGTGTCCACAAAATGCAAACACATGTAATCATTCGCTTCTTCAAACCCAACTTTCATTACAACAAATCATTTAGATTTTTCAAAGGATGATCAGACTTCAGGATATTCTGCTTTTGCATTTCTTGCGTTATTGATGATAATGTTTGATGATAATGCATTCGACGATGTACAGATTTGGTTAAAGGAAACAGTTTTGTGTTGAATAATGACACCAGTGCACCCAGATGACTGAAGTCTGTTTCTCCGGGAGTGACAGAGCAGGTCAGACGCGAACGATTTCCAACCAGCGTTTCATCAATGATTTCTTTTCCAGCGAGCGCTTGTTTGAGTTTGTCGGGGGCAGCATTGACTTTAAGCAATGGACTGTAAAGATCGGGTTTAAAAATAGATAAATAAAAGGGTTTAAGTGGGAAAGAAGTCATTTTGACACAACAGAGCTGGTTTTGCTCTTTCTTAATGCTTCTGGTCTCCACACTAATGGTTTTCCTGATTAAAAACTATCATCCACCTCGCTGTTATTTATGAGCTTTAAATGTCTTTCCTGTAAATCATCTGGTGAGCGCTGGTTAGATTAAGGTGAGTTTGATTCCATGAAGAACACCGGGAAAAATATTAGCATTATTGGGAGGATCAAGAGGATCAGAACACCTTTTAATCCTGAAAGGGTTAACGGTATATGACAGGTATAAACTGGGATGTCCGTCATTTTCATCAGCCTCCATATGACTGTAATGCTCTGAAACGTTTGGGTAATCTCAGATGACACAAAATAAAACGCTTTCAGTTTCCAAGACCATATGGTTCGCCACATCTCCTGTGAAACATATGAAACATGAAACCCAGGGATTATTCTTTACCTGTCGACTGTAATTGGATTAGACTGGGTATGAATCTTTACATACCCAGTCTACGTATTTTTATCTACTCTTAAATATGAGAAATGTGCAGATTGTCAGCCATCTTTCCACCAAAAATGATCAAAGTGATGCTGGGAAAACCCTCAGCAAACAGTAATTATTTGCATGAATAATGTTTTTTGTTTTTAGACAGTTTGAGTTAATTCTTCGGTCTCTGACTGCAGTGAGGTTGACCGGTTTGGCACCGGATCTGGCGGGGTGAAGGAAGGTAAAAGCAGCCTCAAGGAAAGTTCACATCATGCTAGGGATTATACAGTTAATCCCCTGGAATCATCCAAACGGAGGCCGATGTGATAAACGAACATCGACTGAGATACACTTAAGGACAACCTGGTCAATCTCACGGGTCAGAGCAATCGTGACCTCTTATTGCAGCGCCGAACTCACGGCCGGGTGGATATCGTCCAGCGGAGAATATCTTAAAACCTGAAGAAAGGGATTATGGAATGTGATACGTTGAACGCTGATAGAGTGATACGTTCTGCGGAGGTAAATGAGGTTAGGAGAGCTAGAGAGAGGAATCACTTTTCTGTTTTAAAAGATAAGCTCAGGGCGGTCCTTCATTAAAACCGTGGTCGCTGTGAGATTTAATCTTCATTTAATCTCCACCGCATATGGTACCCTCCATCAAGGACAACATAGATACAAATTACACCGTGACTGTCGAGATACAAACGTTGTACAATCACAACATACAAAAACTTATCAGCGCTGGTCATTTATGAAAGCTCGTGACAGGCTTGTGGAAAAAAATATTAAAATATTATAAAAATATTATTTACAATAATTTTAGAGGCCTGTGTTTGTTTGTCCCCAACTTCTGCCCATTCATGACTGGTTTTGACATCTGTAATACAACAACATCTCATTAGGTGAATAACTTAGAAATAATAAGCCTGTTATGCTTGATATTTTTGTGTATTACTGAACGATCTTATACTGACAGATGAGTCAGATATACGTAGGTTCTCCTCTTCAAAAATTGTGCACTCTTTTTAATTCACAGAAAATTAGAAAGCAGGATCCATTATTTAAACGAGTAAAATCGAGAATATAAACAATCAGATTATAATTATCTCAGTCCCAATGCAATCTACTGGAACAAGTGTTAAATATACCATTAGAATCAATGGAAATAATAAAGGAAATATTGGCTATTGATCCTGTATTGAATTCCTCAGACGTCACGACTGACAACAACATCAATACTCGAAATTAGCAATCTGGAAAAAAACGAGCAAGGAATGACATCTCAGACAAGACTAAACAGCCTGTTAAAGTGTATAAATGCATTAAATAGAAATAAAAGACATTTCTTTACAATTCCAAAATCATGGCCTTGTAGTTGCATTCACCAGACACCATTGCATTTTGATTCTTGAATGAGTTTTTTGGACAATTCTTTAATTTGCAAGATATTTATATATATTTAAATCAAAATATGAGTTATATTTTAAGGGCTTTTAAACCTTTAGTGGGAAAAATTTAAATGACAAGAACATTGGGAAGAGACAGGGAATGGGTTCAGCAAAAGATTGAAATGGAACTCAAGTCGCTGTTTTATGTATGCCGCCGATCTGATCTTTAATATTATTTAAAACATACTGAATGACATTCAGAGGCTGTTTAAAGACATTGGCATTAAACTTTGACGACAGATGATGATGATAAGTATCTGAATGTGGACCGTTTTGTTCTAAAAGGAGTGCGATTGAATTTAACAGTGTGATCAGCACATAAAGCCGACCAAGAGAGAGTCATTGATCACTCAGTAAACAAGAAGATTTTCTGTTGTCGTAGTATATGCACTCCAATTAACAGTCTTTAAAGAGCAACACATCTCCATTGTCTGCTTTTACGCTTGTTACGTGTGAACCATGGACCACAAAGGAAAAACTCAACCGTTGCATAAAATACTCTGAAGTTGGCGTTTCCAAGAAGGTTCAGAATTGTTTTCAGTGGCCTACCAATAATTTTCTTCATAATTAAATATATTTGGAAACATTCATATATGTATAGGCCTTATAGAATTTAATAATTTTAAAGATTTTTTTTTAATTTACATATTAGATTTAGATTGAATTTATATTCCAGTTGTGCATTTCTGTCCGCTTAAAAACAAATGAGACAATTGCAATATATAATATGACCTAAGGCAATGGTATACCATTAAATAATAAAAGAAATACAAATGTTACAACATTTTTTATTGTTTTAATACAATTAGAAAGTTGAAACAAAATCAATAAAAGACTACACAATATGAATCCATCTGATGACACATCACTGAGGATCTGGATGATTACAATCCTGGCGTTTGCTGTAGTCCAAGTTATCTGATTTTCTGCGAGAAGATTGTTCACAGGTACTAAAACACACAATGTAAAAAGAGTTTTAGAATCATATAGGCACTTTAAATATAGTATAATACAGTAACTTCACGGCATCTTTACCTAGTCCCTTTAATTTAACGGTCTCACAAAAAAGTTTTTGTACCACCAATTTGTCTCCGTCAAATTTCTATTTGCTCTGTCAAGTTACTGAGGGACTGACAATTGGGCTTGTTGTGCTCTCCTATAGGAAGTGTGCCGTGTCACCCATGTCACAGCTTTTATAACTACAGGCGAAATTGCCACGAAACAGCTTGTTTGTTCAGTCAGCTATGCTTTTAGACTTTAGCGTTGTCTATCTGCTATGGTGTTCCTAGACGTGTTGACCTTTTCAATTCCTTGTTTGTTTGGACGACAATCTGGTTGAAACGCTTCTAGCCACATGGTTTAGGATCTGAGCGGGTAAGGAGGAAAGTTTCTCAAATCCTTTGCCAAGTATGGGCTGCTGACGCCATCTCTGTCTAAAGATTTCCCATCATGATTTCAAAATGCACTTAATATTTGGGCTAAACCATTGAGTGTTGAGTTATATTTGCAATATTTGTTGAAAAGATCATTAATGTTTGTCTATTGTGCATGATGAAAAACCTTCACACATGCCACTCAAAACCTTAATGACTCTTTTTAATAGAACAGAATATAAGATAATTTGGAAAGAAGTGGTTTGGGTTCATAAAAGCTAAAGCGGGGGAGATGTTGCTCTGTCAGGAACATTCTTCGAAATATCTTTGTATGTCTTCCGCACATGAAAGTCATGCAGGTTTGGAATGACAAGAGAGAGAACATTTAACAAAAAAATTCCATTTGGGATACATAGATTTTTTTTCTATGTGCAATTAACACTTCAAAATATTCAATTGAAATTATAGGTATGCAAGATTATGATAAAAAATGATCATAATGACCGATTAAATCACATTCCTTCATCACAGTGACTTAGTAATTAAGTTTCTTTGCAAACAAGACGCATCTGTTTTGTCTCTCTGAACACTGATTCATTCCCAGTCTTACACCATAAACTCTTTTCTCTCACTCATAACATTTGCCTGGTGCTGGTAGCTAGAATGTCACATAATGTGAAAACAAAACATAACCTTTGGATTCCCTTTCAATTCTATCTCCTTTTTCTTTAAGTGCTTTCCTGCACATTTACACGGTAGCTGGTTAATATCAATTTCTTTGTTCTGCAATTGTGCTTTGACATTGTCCGTAAATATGTATAGTTATTAAAATCTCTTTAGTAATTAGTAACTTGTAATAACAGCACTAACCAAAATCTCCACCGCTTCAAAATGAGGTCAACATTGTGACTTTGACAGATGGAAAATAAAATTATAAGCTGTCATCTGTTATACAGATAATTATCATAACGACAAAACTATTCGTTTGCATACAAATATTAAGTAATACTTGTGACTCATTTAATATTAAAAGACAGAATCCCATAAATATATATGCTGTAACAAATAATAGCAATACTTGGATAAAATTAAAAATAAAACATATATAATCTGTGTTTTTTCACAGTCATATTAAAAGACAACATTATAGGACAAAATTCAAAATAATGCAAATACTTTGTTTCATCTTTACTTTTCTTAACATTCTTTATTTCATTAGGGACGCACCGATACCTTAATGAATTGAATGGTTTGGGTCAAGTATTGAATTAATATTAAAATATTGAAATATGGACACATGGCATATTGAGATGATGTGCATCTAGCATCTCTTTTTGATATAACATACTTCATAAAATCTCTCATCACTTTAAAGGGATAACATTCTTGAAAAGATGGAAACATTTTTAAAGGATCCCACGTGCGGAAAGGCCCTAAACAATTAAATTAGTATTGATTTAGGCAGTCCAGAGCAACTTATATTCAGAGGATCCAGTTAAGCAGCATCCTAATAATATGAAATGTACATTTATCACTTTTATCAAAACACCAAAACTGTCTTGTTTAAAGTGTAAAGAAATAACTTTGAAAAGACAATTCTTGCAGATAAATGCCATATTCAACTTAATGTTCGGAAGCATTTATGGTCAAATCAAAATGCATTCTGAAGTTACAACATGCAAATATAGAAATCTTTATTGCGTTTCCATTCCATTGGGAAGAAGGATAAGGTTAAGAATATTATTCTGTTTCTTCTTCATCTCTTGTGCATTAGAAGCACAGCACGTCCATTTCTGTGTGCACCGAGGTTGTGTAAAGCCATGGTCACCGAGTCGGTATATAATCGGCACATTTCTCAGTTCAGCGGAACAGGATAACATTCCTATTACCTATTTTTATTCTGTGTAACCTTGACAAATATTTCTGTTTTGTGAAAATCCTCATTTCTGTTTTGCCAAAATTGGTGTCACCACAGTAGTCCACACTGGGTAAAAGCTAATTTTTCCATTTACATTCTGTAAGGGATTTCAAGAAAAAAAAAACCCACTTTGTTTCACACAAACATTGATAGCAAACTATTAGACAATATGATGTTTATTTTAAGCTTGGGCACTGCAGCTTCACATTTAAATGCATTAGACTTCTTTGTTCTGTTTCTGAAACATGCTTAGAAAGATATCCTTCACTCCAAACATATTAACAATGTTTATATGTGGAATTAACACTAAATTTTTAAAATGAGTGAATACAAAACCTTTGAAATTAAGTAAATATCCTGTTACAATTTTGTGTATGTGTAGAAAAAATTAAGTTAATCTGAGTAACTACAATAGTTCTAGTAGAATTCACTAAACATATTATTTTTTTTGCAAACATATTTTTTGAATAAGTACTTATATATTTCCTTATATAAATGTGAAAAATATTTGCAAATTTTAGAGAAACGATATGCTCAATTTTTACTCAATTCATTTATTATTTTCCACTGAACGTATTTACAAGATTTTGTTAAGTAAATACAAGTGTTTTTATTTTTTGATATTTGGAAAACCATGAAAAACATTTTTTACAGTGTAATAATGTCATTCTTCTATATTGCAAACAAAATAATTGTGGTGTCCAATACGCAATTTTCCTTAGTATATCTACTTTATATATTTGTTCTCAGCCCTTTGAAATGAACGCCACATTACAGATGTGTTGTTTGGAGGATAGAACAAAATGAGCGTATGTCTAGTAAATTATTACATTGCTTTTTTTAGAAGACTGCTATAAAAAAATACTGATGGAAAAATGAGTAAATTGTCATCGTTAATTCGAGCATTATGTTTCATACTCAATACAGGGAGATCGTACGAGACGTGCTGGGATTATTCTTTGGCAAACCGACTCTTTAACTGTTAATATATTCTTCTTTTTCAATTGCAGGAAATGCTAGTGAATCACTCCAGCGGAGGCTTTGTTCATATCTGGACGTATTTGTCCTCTTTTTATCTCTCTGTTGGTCAGGAAGACAGCAATTACAGGTTTTTCATATATTGTGTGGGTAGCACAGACGATCTCTCTTCTCCTCCCCTCTGTAAATGATGTTATCCTGAAACAGTGTAGCGCCCGCTGTTCCTGAGACGGCCAGTAAATTTTATTAGAAAAGCAGAGATAAGATCAGAACGCTTTCTATGAGTCTGCTTGAAGTGTTGATTCATAAAAAATACATTTTGGCATTTCCTGAAGACATGCCAATGCATAAGTGACACCATGAGATGGCCCGGCTGGTTCCTTGAGGGCACAAAGGGGATCAGGAGGCACGCCATAAAGTGTTTATTAAAATCTGGAGGCTAGACATGGCATAGGTTCACTTTTTAGTCTAAGTAAGTGTCTTATCGTCATACAGCGGGTTAAATTAAACTGACTATAAACTAGATTTATTGATATATTTGCAATATTTCTTTTTCTGTTTAAAGGGGAAGTTCACCATAAAATGAAAATTCAACTTCATGTCATTTAAAACTACAAACATATAAAAAAATTTTAAAGGAATTTTGTCACTGGTTTTGTGTCTATGCAACGAAGTCAAATGAGACCAATGTTATCTGGTCACCAACATTTTTCTAAATATCTTATTTTGTGTTCTGCAGATAAAAATAAATCATTCATGCATAAATGATAAAAAAATTATATTGTGGGAACCATAATTTTAGGAACTGAAAATCAATACGAAAACAATATGCAAATGTTCGTTGCATGTGTGAAAATCTCTGTGAATTTCAAAGCAGCACAATTCAAATTGGTTACATTAACTATGAATAAATACAAAAAACACTTATAAATAACAATAAACTATAAATAAATATGAATCCTTACAAAAAACAACAGTATTGAGATCATGTCACACAATAGCCACCAAGGCCTGCCCAACCTCTGGAAACAGAGATAGTACTTCTGCACTTCAATATAAGGTGTCTACCCTCCATAATGCCTGTTATGATTTAATCCTTTCCATTTTGAGCCTCTCTCATGGACGATCCGAGAAAGCATTTGTTACGACACACGCTGAAAGCTAACTGGATATCCGGGGATTAAAGCCAGGGAGGAGCCATACGAGGTGCTCCAGATATCTGCTTTGAAACATCAGATGCACGCAGCTGATAACATGCCGGAGCAACGTTATGCATCTTGCGTATTTACTGAGATGTCACATCAACCTGTGTTGTGTTTGTAATTACACATTTTCCTCCCACTATAATATAAGGATTTGATGTGGAGCTGTTCCACTTATGTTTGTTTGTAGGTCATGATGTACAAGCAAGGTCAATTCATCGGGGAGATCGTGTACGGAAGGAATAAATCCATATAAACTACTCATAATTTAAGTATTTTGGCCACCGATACAGAGTACCGATTTTTTTGTCATGGTGATTGGTTGGTACCAATGCAGAATCTGATGCTTCA
>CM065660.1:1126381-1156577 GCA_033220385.1 Triplophysa yarkandensis
TTTCGAACCAGCTCTGGTAGGGCCGCCGTTTCCATCCTCCGGCTACGGCGTTTTTTGTCTTTTGGAAAAGAACTCGTCATATTTAGATTACAAGAAGCAATAGTACATTCACCTAAACAAAACCACATGGAGAAACTGAACGTTTTTCCTACAAAAAGCAAGGTAATGGTTGAAAATTTGTTCTGGATTAGTTCGAAACCACCACAACTTTCACAAATTCTTTATGATACAACCAAATCTCCATCCAGTATTGTTCTGTTCACAAACGTGTGTTGTGTTTTGTGCTTTTGGGGTTAACTGTGTTGAAAAATGTGATTTGTACAGAAATTATATGAGGTCAGAGAACAGTTCTTTAAGCCTTTACATTCAAGCACATTGTGTTTTAAAGCAATGGATGTCCTTGATTTTTTATACATACGTAACAAAAGCCAAGCTTTTAAAGATCAGGTTTTTATTTCCCAATGACCTAAAGAGCAGCAAGGGTTTCACGGTTTCCAAACATCATTTAATGTTAAGAAAAGAAGATTTTTATGAATGAATGACCATATCTTTATGTTTAGACTATCAAGGGATTTTGAGAGCTTTTCCATTTTCATTGTGCCAAATACAAATACAATAAAAGAAAACCGGTTTGGATGTATCGAGTGCTGCTCATGAAAGCATCATTTCAATCGTATGGGGTTTTCCATTTGGATGGAAGATATATCATGACTGTTATGGCTTGTGATTCTGCCAATGAACTCAAAGCTCATTAGATTCAATGAACTTCCTTTATCATCAACCTAAAACACCATTATCCTGTGCCAACTGTGAGCTGTGCCATCGTAATTCAAGTCTCTGTAACTTACATGACAACAGGAAACTTCTTGAAGAACAATACAAATGCACAGCATCTGTAAAACAACAATGATGACTGGTTTTATTGTGACAGAAGCAAATGAGATGCATTGAATCACAATAGACGACAAGAACTTATAAATATTCTTTAACGTTATGAATTAATTTTGTGAAAGTAGCTCTTTTCAAAACCTACTATAGTAAAAATGAGTAAAAAATAAAAATAAATAAATGAGTAAATATAAAAGCTTTGAGTGTATATTGTGTGTATATGTAATAAAAAAATTGTAACCTAACCTAACCTAACGAGTAACCCTAATACTCAAATATTTCTATAACAGTCAAATATATAAATGTTGTTGTTGTAAATCACCATTATATATGCATATATATATATATATATATATATATATATATATATATATATATATATATATATATATATATATATATATATATATATATATATATATATAAAAATATATATATATATATGTATATTTATATTTAAACAAATACATATTTTTTCACTGAAGAAGCTTTGTTTTAAACACACGCACACGCACGCACGCACATATATTAAAATAAATATTTTTCACTGCAGAAGCTTAAAATATATTTGTAAAGATTAAGAAATAAGAAGATTTTATTTAGTTAATGTAACTTAAGGGCTGTATGAGTAATCAAATCTAATCGCTATGTGAAAGGGTTCGGTTTTTCAAATGCAAATCATGCGAATATTTAAATCAGGTATGATTAATCACAAATATGATAATACAGGTAGGATAGGCACTTGCACAAAGTCAATCATATTAACTAGAAATATTTAGCGTGGTTAAGCCACAATTTTGTTTTAGATTTCTATAATCTGTTTTTGTTTACACACTTTTCTATCAAACCAGTCTGTTTTATTTCACGATGGTTTCGACATGTTCACAAGGTAAGAAATTCCTACAAATCAATCAATAAACTAGTTTAATTAATTAATGCGTCAATCAATTCATAACCTTATTTTGTCATAACATGTATGTCGGGCTGTGGTTTATGTTCTAATCCGTCTAATTCTTTTACTAAATAAAACAATTGCGTGATAAATCGCAATCACCATTTTGGTCCCAAAACTAACGCAATTAGATTTGGATGGGTTTAATACAGAGCACGAATTCCAAGAATGAGCCAGCATACTTGGCCACATATTGCATCATATAAGTGCATGCATATGTAAAAAAGTTGAAACCTCGTGGTTCATTCTCTACGCTATACATTCACACTCCTTCTCTGAAGGCCTCACTGATGAGTTGACAAAACATTTGGAATCTGTTATAATGGCAGGTCTGACCTTTCCTAATATACTGTACTTACACAGAAGCTCGAGGGTTCTTAGAAGACCCCGCATTAATCTTCTGTTAAAACACTTGAGAGACTTCCGTGAAAAAGTACAAAAGGGTTCTTGCTTTTGCCTAAAGCATCAACTGGGGAAAGGAGAATCTGCAAACTGAATGAAAAGCTGAAACAACTTTAATCTCTGGATTCAGAGTATCTGATGGCCCTTCTCTAAAACTAAAAATAAACATCACCCTGGGATCATTTTTTATTCGCTGTAATCAATTCAAAGACAGGGACAAGGACAAACAAGGACAAAAATGAGTTTGTTATCGTAATTGGGACACGCTAACCAAGTCTTGACTCCTTGGTTAGGACACGATTTAGGGCTGAAAGCCTGAATTATGAATGAATTTGAAAGTTTAATACTTAAAGGGATAGTGTCTACAGCTAAATACACAGCAAGTTTTTACTCTTGAGTGAACTCAACCCAGATCTACAGTATTTGATGAACACCAAGCAATACATTTTCGAAAGTCAAAACCAATCCAGCAATCCCCAAAAATAATTATTTTGATCAAAAATTTATATCAACTTTAAGGGGGAAATGAACTTATTGGTCATTGAATAAAATAAGCACCACTTTCCTGTATACATGCATCGGTATGACAAATTAAAGTGTACACAAGAATGAAAATTGTGTCATCACTAACTCATCCTCGTCATTTCAAACAGGTATGTCTTTCTTCTTTAGAACCTAAAACATGATATTTTGAAGAATGTTTGTAGCTGGCCTTAGGGATGCTCAATTATGACAATTATTATTATTACACTTTGATTATATTAAACGTGTGAATATACAGATAAATTAATCATAATTTAACATATAAGACATTTCCAACATAATATCCATCTTAATTACAAGTAAATTTTAAAACACATTTTGAATAGGAATAATTTAAATTACAAATTACAAATTTAAATTGAAAATTGATTACTTGATCCTTTTCTTTAATTTTAACTTGATTTAATCAATTTATTGCACAGCCCTAACTGAAACCCATTCGTTGGTTTTGTGTCTTCAAATTGTGTCTCGGTTGTGTGGCTTGAAATTATAAAAGGCAGTGCCAATGAATACAAAAACCAGAAATATCTAAAATTTAAACTACAGTACGTAACCTTTCAAAACGTTAGAAAAGATGACACGAGGTTTAGCATTCTCTTGGGATGTTAAATTATGATAATGTCAGTTATCATATGACCTTTCTGTTGCATGTCATGCAAATCAAAGCTTTTTAAACAGTGTTATACATATGGCTATGTATGATTTCAATGCATGTAAAAGGCACTTGTGTTTGTTCTTCAAAACTGTGCACGGAAAACGTTTTACATCTCCAATTATCATACAGTTTTACCTATAATACCTCCAAACACCTGGTTGGATGTTAAAAAAAAACAGGCACTTATGTTACAGTCCTGGGTAACACATTCTGATATCATTTCATAAGCAGCAGGCTGGAGTAAATTGCATGCGCTTACACTTTGCATTAACACCTGTGCTGCCACCCCAGTTCCACACGTTTCTAAAATAGCGCGCTTTTCCCCACACCAGCTTCAACCTCAAGTATATCAAATACCGCCCTACTTCCTACAAGTTCGTTTTACAAAACCTCACTTGAACTTGAGGTCAGCATATTTTTAGCATGTAAGAGTGAAGTGAATCATTTTATCATATAATACGACCTTTTCCCTATACCTTGCAAACATGCGGAGATGATCCCAATATCTCCTAAAAGAATGTCGCTGTTTTGAAAAGTGTAAAGCTGGAACCTGCAGTTAAGCAAATATTCTCCATTTGACATAAAAATGCAGGTTATGTATTCTAAGCCCACCTTATGGCCCACAAGACCACCAAAGGTTCAGTAGCCCCACCTTCACCGATTCACAAGTATTGACCCTCCAGATGCAATGTCTTGTGGTTCTGTCCCAAAGGGTAAGAAATCGTTCTCTCGCACTGTCTCTGCATCAGTTCCACTTAGAACATTTTTGGCAGACTCAGTCTCTATCTACAAAAAAACTCCTAAATATCATCTCTTCCATCTACTTCTTACCCATTAAACTTCTTCCATTACTCACTCATTGTAATGATTTATTTACTTATAATAAAAAATAAACTTTTCTTGTGAAATTTAAACTCGTTGTGGCACTTAAAAAAAGTGTCTGCTAAATGCCTAAATGTAAATGTATTTAAGGGGTTAAATTACAATAATGCAAAGTGAAATGCATAATAATGCACATCTCCTGCTGACTGGCATGCTACAGCTCAACTTAAAAATGTATTTTTACAGGCATACCCATTGGAATCGTGGTAGAGTAAATTTACACTAAAAACAGATTTTCCTCAACAACTGAATTTTGTTTGTGACCAAAAAGTTACAGACTGCAGCTTTTATAAATGTGCTCTCCGCTTCAGGCCCCGTTTAGAAAGAAAAATGAAATGTTCGGTGATAAAGATCTACAAACATTTCACTTTATCACCTTCTTCTGGCTTTACAGCACTACATTCTGAGGATACTTTAATCATATCAGTGCATCTTCCGTGACTCAAACTACAGGCACATTTATACCCTTCAGCCAGACCGTTTAAGCATTTGGACTGGAAGAGGGCAGTATGACTTACTTACTGCGACACAAAACAGTATTACAGTACGTAACTCCTGCACGCTTGAAGATAGATGTGTAAAGAGAACATATCCCGAACTGTTAAGTTGATAACGTGCTCATATTTCAGGGCTGGAAAGGCGTCTCAGCAGAAAGCGTTCCTGGAGGATGTGGATGTTGACACAGAAAGCTTCTCTGCAGAACCTGAGCCCCGGCAGCCCCAGATGAAAGTGACAATAGATCGATGCATGTGATTAATTAACTTCTAATGAGTTCATCTGAGCGGCAAGACCCGGGAAAGTTGGACATGTCCTATGTTTCAAGTTTGACCTACCCTACTTAGACTCTTCACTGTTTATCGGATCTGTCTCACTGCCTGTCTGTCCCTCGGTCTGTCTCACTTTGCAAGATCATCAACACTCAAATACTATTGATCAGGTTATTACTTTAGATTAGTTCAACATTAGCACATTTTTGATTCTGAACATTCTTAAAATACGCTCCTGGTGTTAATGGGCAAGATCCTAATCTCAACCAACAACTTACATAATGATTAAGCAAAGTCATTTTAAATTAATTCAACAAATCAAAAAAGCAATTGAGTTTTACATTAGGAATAACTGGGATTCAAACCCACAACCTTTTTAAGAACTGATGTAACGCCATCCCTGCCCAGTAGCAAAAACATTCTTTACCCATTTAATCCCACTGGTCACAATTGTGACCACAATTGTCCTTGCATATTTTAGTGTGAAATTGAAAAGTAACTTATATTATGAAGCACATGTTCATATATAATGAATATCTATACATACACATTGAAATTAAATGAATACATGCTTTATTCTGTTGTCAAACTGCACATAAATGAAGACGTTTACAATTGGGACCAGTGGTATAACATGTGTTATTTTTTTATTCTCTTTCAGACTGATTTTAGTCAAGATTTGGATTTGCTTGACACTGATGATCCAGAGCCTGCAATTTTTCTTTTTTCTGTATATGAATAAATGCACTGAAAGGAACACACAATACTACCAAACTATTTCATAACTCAAACTTTGGTACATTGACCTCCTTTTTTACGCATAGGACTGCATTTAACAAGAAAAAGCAAGCTTTTTCGATGACTTGTAACATTTCACAGTTTCAAAGATCAAGTTTGATAAACTCTGACCTGTAAATTAGTATTAGTATCATGCATGTAACCAATAGAAGATCAATACAACACAGTTCGAACGTTTCAGCGGGATGAAATGCTCAATCCTATATTATTAATAATATTAATAATAATAATAATAATAATAATAATAATAATAATAATAATAATAATAATAATAATAATAACAATAACAATAACAATAACAATAACAATAATAACAATAACAATAATAAATAACAATAATATAAAAATCTATTTTTTACATTAACAAAAGCAGCTAAATATTTCCAAGTAAATATGAATCCGTCATGTCTAAATAAAAGACTAGTTTTTTTATTTGCTCATCACACACGCCAGGGTCGGCAAAGAAATTTCTCCTTCTTACAATCTAATGTGACCATGGCATAATGGTGACCGTTATTTAATATATCCATTCATTTATTTCTTAAAACTGATTTTAAAAGTGAGTGACAGTAAATATTATAATGAAAGTTTATCGGTAATGACATTATAAATGCATGAATCTGCCAAGACACGATCCAGACTCTTGTGCTCCGTGTTGAAGAACCCAGAGAGGATTCATTTCTTCTGAGGTTGAAATTAATAAACGTCCTACCATCCATCATTGACTCAGCCTTTATTGATCCGGGTCTCTCTTTTCAACTAAATGATATCTGAAAAAAGGCCTTCAAATTAACTACAACACTCCAAGCTGCGTTAACAAGAATGTTTCTTGCAAAACAATATGAAACGAAACATACAGAATGTATGTCTTTTATCAAAACATCTTGAACTTTCGCAAAAAACTAGTCTAGATAACATATACCGACTCATAAAAACATTCCTTTATCATTTATTTCTTTTGGTGTAAAAACAATTATAGCTTTTATATGATAGAATACCTGCTCGGTGTGTACTGCTGACTGCAAGCTTCTTATGAGAACAGACATTGTGTTTTCCCTATGCTCTGTGAATCATCACGCCTGCAAGCCATAGGTACTTACATTAGCATTGATTATATTCAGAGACGAGAAACGGGCCGGCATGCAGAGCGAGCTTTACAACGCTGCACGGTAACGTATTCTGAACTCTTCTGAGGTTTAAGAGTCAAGAAAGAATGGAAACAATCACATTGCAATTAACCAGACCCTCATTCTGCGACACGCTCTCGTATGATATCAGACCCAGAGCGCGAATTACCACTAACTGAAAGCAGGAACTAAGTCGTAAACATCTATTACGTGCTGTTTGTGCAGAGTGCTTGCATGACTCACGGATGTGTACGCCGTTCTGCCAGCGGTTCCATTAAAACTGACCCACAAGTGGCAGACCGTGAACTGTGCATTACACAGAAAGAGTTTTCTTATATGCCTTTAATGATTAATAACACTGCCCTGTTTTAGCACATACATAGAAGCTGAAAAAGGTGAAATTGTGTGTGTTAGGCTCTTCGAAACAAAGCACTGTTATATCAACACAAGCACAGCGTTTTGACCTGAAAAACCCAGTTACATGACCACAGATTCATATAGAATATTTCAACTTTATTTGGTTTAATAATTTTGTGAATTTAGTAATAAAATGACAAATTATTTAGACAGGATTATGTGTAGAACTGGTACAGTCCATAGTATATCTTTAATATGTCTAGTTAGATTACCGCTTCGAAGTTACTTGAAGAATTGTTTTTTGTAAAATATACAGTTGGGCGATTCCAGCTTTATGGACGTGACATTAAAAAGCACTTAGAATTGAGTTGTTTCATGTAAACTGAACCATCCGTTTCTATTATACAAATTCCTTGTTGGTAGTGTTTAAACATCAGCAAAATATCAGCCTATACATAAGTGTTCTATTTTTAAAAAGATTAGAATAAACTGCATTAAAAATACACAAAGACAACAAACTTCTTATGATTTATGTGAATTACAATGTACAAACCAGAAGAAACAATTTCCAACACTTGGACAAGGAATAGCTCTTTATAAATGTTAACTTACTTCTAGATTTTTCATGTGTCCATTTATGACAAAATAAAGCGTTATATATGTGACAATCCTGAAAATAGCCCTTACTTGACTATACAAAATCATGCCATAAAAATAAAAATAATGCTCTAAAAACTTAAAGAGAGATGTTGTATGGGTATGTGAACCAACAAATGTTGACATCTGTGCTACAAGTATACTAAAAGCCTTGTGTAAAACTATATTCTTCTAGTAAGGTTGACATTTTCATGGAATTTCCCAGTTACAGCGTTGGGTTGTGAGCAGAACCGTGGCGATATTTGGCATTACTTGAACTAAATTCTTTATTAAATAAAAAAATAACACAATTAATATATACATGATTTCAACAACTTCTTTATTTAATACAACTAGTATACAAAAATATTCAGATGAATAAAAATATATAAATTACCCATTGGACACACCAATAAACAAACACAATATCCCCTTCCGACCAGCTATGTGCATCCAAACCATGGGAAAAGAAGTACAGTACATAAATTGAGAAACGCATGCCACCGTACATTCATTACAACAGTCCTTTCAGCTTCTGAATGGCTCATTTATAAAAACAGAGGTTGACAACAGAAATGTTTATCGCCAGCAGGACTGCCAAAATTGAATCATCTGCTTCTCCATGTTAGATAAACAGCATTTGGCCTGCAGTTCTTCATCGCAGAACCATAATTTACTGATCAACAGCACTTCAATTCATTTGGCTTTGCTGGGGCTAAATTGTGCTGTCGATGTGGTAAGTAGTGGATCCAATTGGTTGGATAGAAGTGTCAGGGACATTTAAATGAGAAGGGAGAATTAGGAAGAGAACCCTGCAGTGTCATGTCTTGTTGGGAATTATTTGATCCATCCATTAGAGCTTTTCTGCGATGGGACATTTGTAAGAATAACGCTCAGCACGGGTGGGTTGGGGTTTGTGTGGTCTCTCCCGTCTCTCTCTCCGTCTCCTTCCTATGTCTCTCCCTCTCTCTCTGGTCTCTCTCTCTGGTCTCTCTCTGGTCTCTCTCTCTCTCTCTCTCTGGTCTCTCTCTCTCTCTCTCTCTCTCTGGTCTCTCTCTCTCTCTCTCTCTCTCTCTGGTCTCTCTCTCTCTCTCTCTCTCTCTGGTCTCTCTCTCTCTCTCTCTCCGTCTCCTTCCTATGTCTCTCTGGTCTCGGTCTCTCTCTGTCTCTCTCCGTCTCCTTCCTATGTCTCTCTGGTCTCTCTCTGGTCTCTCTCTCTCTGGTCTCTCTCTCTGGTCTCTCTCTCTGGTCTCTCTCTCTGGTCTCTCTTTCTGGTCTCTCTCTCTGGTCTCTCTCTCTGGTCTCTCTCTGGTCTCTCTCTCTCTGGTCTCTCTCTCTCTGGTCTCTCTCTCTCTGGTCTCTCTCTCTCTGGTCTCTCTCTCTCTGGTCTCTCTCTCTCTGGTCTCTCTCTCTGGTCTCTCTCTCTGGTCTCTCTCTCTGGTCTCTCGCTCTCTCTGGTCTCTCGCTCTCTCTGGTCTCTCGCTCTCTCTGGTCTCTCTCTCTCTGGTCTCTCTCTCTCTGGTCTCTCTCTCTCTGGTCTCTCTCTCTCTGGTCTCTCTCTCTGGTCTCTCTCTCTCTGGTCTCTCTCTCTGGTCTCTCTCTCTGGTCTCTCTCTCTGGTCTCTCTCTCCGGTCTCTCTCTCTGGTCTCTCTCTCCGGTCTCTCTCTCTGGTCTCTCTCTCTGGTCTCTCTCTCTCTATGGTCTCTCTCTCTGGTCTCTCTCTCTGGTCTCTCTCTCTCTGGTCTCTCTCTCTGGTCTCTCTCTCTGGTCTCTCTCTCTGGTCTCTCGCTCTCTCTGGTCTCTCTCTCTCTGGTCTCTCTCTCTGGTCTCTCTCTCTCTGGTCTCTCTCACTCAGGTCTCTCTCACTCAGGTCTCTCTCTCTGGTCTCTCTCTCTGGTCTCTCTCTAGTCTCTCTCTCTGGTCTCTCTCTCTCTCTCTGGTCTCTCTCTCTATCTGGTCTCTCTCTCTGGTCTCTCTCTCTGGTCTCTCTCTGTGGTCTCTCTCCCTCTCAAGTATGTTGGACAGACTGCATAAAAAGAACTGCTCTGAGAATCCAAGTGAGACCGGCTTGATGTTATAAATAAATTGTTCGTAATAATACAAAAGAAAACTTATCCTAAGCCAATCATTAAAAATCTCTTGTGTGTCAGGATGCAAAAAAGTTAATTGATATAATGCAGATGCAAAACTTGCTTTCATTTCATTTAAAAATGTGGCATGCAAGCATAGCATCGAATATTCTTATGAGCAGTTGAAATGTAAATACTGTTTGGGTTTGTGATCCACTTTCAGTGCATTAAACTTATGGCATAAGCATTATTCAAATTAAAAGGAAATTAATATGAGTTCATGATTTTTTTTTATTTTTTGGCAAATAGAATATTCTTGTTCACAAACTATGTTTCTACTTTTCAGATGGCAAGAGTCGGGACGTTGTAGTCCTTGCCACAGCTTGTAACCGGTCTATGTGTTTTAACGGCGGTACGGCACAAATTATGAATGTTTAAAGGGCTCGGTGGGTCAGTATGATTAATTGAGCCGGCTGAGGTGACTGTGGGGTTCTAATGTAACAATCGGACAGTCAAGGCCATATTGAGCTGATGGTAATGAATCAGGAGCTAGCGTGAGGTAAAATGCATAAGGACGACTGGGTGCTGGTCACCTGAAGAGCAAATATAGGCCAAGCATTTATGTTCCAGCATCGGTTTTGACATGTCCCTCTAAAATGAAGATTGATGATAAGGAAACATATGTTTGACCAGATTTTCACTGCCACTATCCAGCATTTAGTTCAAACTGTTGTTCAGAGAAGCCCTTCTACAATGTCAATCAGATGGCTTACAGTTTATGTTTAAAATTCATAATTATTTTACTTAATAACACAGAACATTAAGACCTTAAATCGCAACTGGATTTTCGGTCAAAAATGTTGCAATTAGATTATTTTTTAAAACCCTTGCAGCCCCAATGATGAGTATAGCTCACTTCGGAAGTCGTACACATTGCAAGTTCTATGCGTGTCAAGAGAAACTGAAACTTGATTCATTTAAGGCGGCTTGATTATAATAACAGCAATTTTAATCAAAATCATTTTGCCCAATACAGAGATCATAATTATTTAACATGATTACATATTGATTTAAGTTAGTGAAAATAAGTAAACAGATAAATTATTAATACGATAAAAACTTGATAAGTCCAGCATAACATTCAGTTCAATAACAAACATGTAAAAATAGATCAAATAATATATCAGTGCTTTGATTCAAATGAATGATATATGAATAATAAAAAGAAAGGCGAAACTGAATGCATCAAAATAACACTATTCAACACGATTATTACATTAACAATACAATTTTTGTGTAGTTGTTGGAAGCCAAAATTGGGATCACATTTAATAGCAAATATTGAATTATATTAAATGCAAATTCAATGTAAAAAATAAAAATATTGAAAAAATATTGGAACAAAATGATTAAATAGAAAAAATACTTTGTACAGCGTTCACCTCTTGTAGAGTATTTTTCCTCCAGACTTTTTTCAGACTCCGTGTTCTTGGCAAATCAGCCCATGCTGTAGCTGGAGACACTGCAGAGATCTCCAGTCGTGACGCACGCGGGATTACCGGGGTCTTTATCTCAAGATCAATATCAGAAAAGCAAGATGCTTCCCATTTGCTCCCCATTAAATGTCATGGTTGACTCGTAGAAACTATGAAAAAGATTGCCGTCATTTATTTTTAAGGGAAGTGTGGCTGGCAAATCATTACGACCCTACGCTTGACAGCTGTGCGAGTGTAAACAGACAAAAAAGCATGGATGCACCACGAATTTCCCTCAGCGTACCCCATTTTGAGCACGAGAACATCAGTCAGTGCCTGAAACTGCACCCTGCAGATCACAAGGCGCTCTTACCTTAGTGAAATCTAACGCCCTCGCTCTTTTAGAAGTCTGTTGTCTCTCAAATACTTTACTTGAGCAATGGAGCCAAAAAAGGGGCTTGATATACAAATGCATCAAACTAAGCGCTTGTCAGGAATCCATATTTATACATTCCTTCAATAAATGTGTCCTTTAAGTTAACCAAAAATATTACACCGGGGAGGGCGCTGGCACAAACCATTAATTTCCCGGGAACGTGGCTCGCAACACGGAGTGGGGTGACCTTTTCCATGTTCAAGGTAAGTAGAGACGAGAGATACAGACAAATGAGACACGAGAGAAAATAGAGGCCTGGGAGACAATAGCTCTCTTCTAAAAATGCTGGCGCTACCTTGACGTACTGCCCGTGTAGACAGCATACTAACTCATATCAAACCTCATAAGTGCTTGAATTAAGATTATGCCATTCTACATAAGTGCAATAATTATATAGTTAGCCTACCACTTTATACCAAATGAGTGATATTGTATTTTTAAAAACTATAAATTATATAACGGACATACGTTCATCAAAACATTGCATAATTATTTCTGGCGAAACTTATTTTTGTATTAAAATCATTTAGTTTATGTAAACCATTGCAGTATGCCCGCTTAGGATATTTCAACACAATGCCACAGAAATTCATAATTACATTTTTTCACGAAGTTGGCTGAAGGTACAAGTTAAATTTGTTTCACATTTCGTAAGGTTTTCTAAATAACCTTTGGTGCCAGTGATGTTTGAGGGCGGAGTTGTGGGACTGTTATATTTTGTGCTTTGTATTAATTTATAAAACTTAATACAAATTATGGATATATGCAATGCAT
Organism: Triplophysa yarkandensis; assembly: GCA_033220385.1. Classification (NCBI taxonomy): domain Eukaryota; kingdom Metazoa; phylum Chordata; class Actinopteri; order Cypriniformes; family Nemacheilidae; genus Triplophysa; species Triplophysa yarkandensis. The sequence goes on from CM065660.1 coordinate 1,139,143, forward strand.
TCTTGCAACAGCTAGATACAGGCAAATCTAAAACTGTCACAGAGGATTGGAGTGAACAAAAAGACAGACTAAAAACGCCCACAATGGGGAAAACATTAACTGAAAAAGTATAAATAGTATAAAATAAAGGCTTCCCACGACTTGACAAATCTCTAAACTTAAAAAAAATTACAAACAAACAAGATTGCAAATAAAGCCAAGGCAGGCCAGCACAAGGCACAAAAACAACCTGGCAAACAAGCAAGACACACCAGCATAGGACAGCAAACACAAGGGATTTAAATAGGGAAACATAACAAGGGATAACAACACGAGATCAGCTGTAGGGAATGAACCAATGATGGGAAGATAGACAGGACAACAAGGGAGCGGGGTCAAGAGACCAGACAAGAGAGCACGTGGCATGTCAAAACAATGCCATGCGTCACACACAAACACACAAGTGTGCCGTGATCCTAAACAGCAAGATATGTTGTAGTTTGTTAAAACATGAATGCGGTATCTCACGAAACAAAGAGCTGCTTGATTATGATAAAAATCAAAATACGATTATTAAACATAATGTTAAGATCATGATAACTTATGATCAAACATTGACTTTATATGGATGGATAAATAATAACATTTACCCCACTAAAAAGTACATGTAAAGAATAGATAAAATAAGATAAGAAAACATCAATTTAAATAAATAATATTGAAATAATAAAAGAAATGCAAGAAGAAAAGTTGCAAAATTAACTTGATTGTCATAATTGTTGCAAGCCGAAACGGAAGTTGAAAAACTAGTATGATTAATTACACAGCCCTAAAGAAACCTTGAACAAAATGTTGCTTACAACATTCGAACCAGCTCTAAGGCGCCTTTAAGATCTCACTTAGTTTTGAAAGCCGAGCTGTAAGAAACAGTTTTCTTTTACAGTTTCTACAGGATTTGTGCCATACATGAAAAATAGTAGATGAAAGATCGGCCCTGTTTGAGAGAAGCTCAGACAGAGTCTGGGGGAAGACAACTGGTAGACTTTCTAGCTGATGAGTGTAAACAAAGTTTCATCTCCCCCAAGCAAATAATACTAAGTCACTGTGAGTTCTGTGCTCGCAAACAATGTTGATTGGTTTTTCCAGACACATTTATGTACTCGGATCCATCGTGGCTTTCTCCGCACTGCGGCAGTCCGGCGAGAAGTGCATCACATATATGTTTCACTAACTATATCAAATGACTTCTGAAAGACGCTGCAATTACAGCATTGACTTCATTCACAGCCCGGCCTTAATTGGCTCGGGATATATTGACCACCGTCCCCTTGCTCTTCCCTTTGGTGCGGTCGATGATCCGGCTCACTGTCAAAGACCGGGTTGCCTCTCTAAATCCACACCTCTGTCTCTGGGGTCGCGCGCAAGACTGCCTGTCTGAGAATCATTTGACTGGGGAACACGAGAGGAAAGATAAACATGTGCCGTCCCATGTGTTTGTGCAGAAGTCCCTTTTGTCATTAGTTCTGTAGGTCATCTGTTCTTATAAACTGATGTCAATGAAGCTGACTCATCTGCTCGCATTGCTATTTTCACAAGGCCGCAAGCTGGACACAAGCTTGTGTTACCTGTGTTTGAATCCCCTCGCACTATGACTGTTTTTGTATTACTTTCAAAAGAGACAGCCATTTACAGAGTTTTAATGTCCAATGCAAACAACTGAATAGGAGCGCATGTATGTGGATCAATGTAGATGCTCTAGTTAAAAAATCCAATCACCGATCAATGAAGACTGCATATTAGGTTTAATCATTGATCCGAAGTATGCAAATTAGGTTTTATTTCAAAAGCTACATTTTAACATTTACACATTTGGCAGATGCACTGCATTGTGCTATACGTTTGTTTGTGAGTATGTGCAATCGCCAGGGTTGATGATTTAACCACTGTACATTTCACACGAATAAACAATTATCATAATTTAAAAAATCTTATAAAAAATTAAATACATTTTAAAGTGGAAAATATAAAAATGATTAAAAATACAAAAGTTTAATTGTAATGAAATATAACTATTTAAAAAAATATTTTTTTGACATATATTTATATTTAATATAAATAGATATTTATAATATAAGTCAATATTTTTGGTTGTGTATTTACTTACACATATACAAATTTCAACAGTATATTTATTTTAGTTTAAACATTTAATTTTTTGTGTAAATTGTTCCACCTAAAAACAGAGTATTATGTTACTTTCACAAAATGCAACTGGATTTCTGACACATAAAAGATATTTCATTTTTTTTAAATATGATTCAAAATACTAATACAATATTATTATAAATAAACATTTTAAGATTTTAAGCTTGAGTCTAACATGTTTTTACATTGAATACATCATACAAAATGGGTTATTTAAAAAATGCTGTGTTGTTTCGCAATAGTTGGGTAAAACATGGATAAAATCCCACCATTAAGTAATTAACTGTAATCTAAAATTAGTCTTAATTTGACACAACCAATTGTTGAACATCTCACAGTGTAGGAACTATAGACTTGAACTATATTCACTCATAAAAATGTTGTTGACTTGCTAAAAGCATTTGGTCAAATTTATAGATGTTTGGCGCCTCGGATGTAATGGGGTTTTTTAATAAAAATGATCTTTTGGTTTGTCTATTATCAAACTGTCTCAACAAAGTTATTGTTTCATAAAACTCACAGGGCAAAAAAGCTCAAAGTGATATTCCCGCTGAAGTTTTATTCATGACACATCTTGCATCACGCAGCATATGGGCAAAGATATCCAATCTGGATGCGATAGAACATCATTTTTTATTTGGTACAAACAAGGCCAAATAAATTCGATTATACTTGCATATCATGCCTCACATTTGTTCCGGCAGTTTTGGCAGACATGGTAGACCCAACAGAATATCTGACAGTCATTTGCACTTCATGTCCTTAATTAATTCGGTTTATGGATACTTTCTCTTCTGTTTTAATATGAACATCAAACTTGATGTGTCTTGTTGTCCTTGACCAACCCTAGTAAATACAGCTATTCTCAATATATATTAAGATACAAAATAAAAATGTGCACATCCACGTACACACAACTGAGAAGGAGAATGATATTTCTGTGACCTCAGAGTGAAGTGCAATACTTGACTATGTTTCTTTTTTTCAATGTATTCACATCTTTTCAAAGCATGATTGCAGGTTTGTAGTTCTGTCTATCCGGGCCATGATACTGATAACTGTGATAGAACACACTTCATCTGCTCCAAAGTGTAATTTTTACTCTTGTCCTGATAGATGGATGTGCTCCGGGTGTTTGCAATAGTTCATCCGAATCCCTGCACACTTGGGTTGGGTTTTGCCAATGTAATAGTTCTTCCAGGTGAATTTAATGCATTGCTTTTGTTGATTTTGTTCATTTTTCTCTATTCCTTCATTTTCTTATCATCTTGCAGACTAAAATGTGATACAGGATTCATATTTTCAAGAACAGATGGTGGAATCGTTATGGGTTTCAGATATTTATACATGAATTGGCAAGGAAAACACCGTCCTGCAGGGTTTGGACGCCATTCTGTATTTCAAAGAGGAACAAAAATAAAATTCCAATTTTATTTTAAACAGAACTTTTAACAAAGTTAACACGATAATAATTATCATTTCTTTTAATGATGCAGAATTACAGCAACATCAAGGACAACGGAAAATGAAGAAATGTTTTTTATCCTGAATTTCGTCCTATTAGTCTTTTTAAAAGTATACATTAAAAGATATTGTTATTCATGACTCAACACTAAACATAAATTAATTCTTTTTCTTTTTCTTTTCTAAGTAAACTAAAAACAACAAAGAATGATCAGTTTCATGAGGTTTGTTTGTTTTTTCAGAGGACACTGTGTTCTATTATAAAAGGGACATACATTTTTTAAACCCGTATTATCAGTAATCTTACAGAAAATGTTACAATGAATCCTCGGACTGCCCAATACTGTGTCTATGATCCCTTTAAAATAATCTTATCTAAAGTTATTGCATCATATTACAATGCCGCTTTCTTCATTTCCATTTACTAAAAAATCTATAAATAAAACAGGAGACAAGATTAAAACCCACATCTAGGAAATGACTGTTCGGCCAGCTGATGTGACAGCAGTACAAGATTTACAAAGTGCAACACTGGCAATGTATTCTGATCTCTGTAAATTACAGATTGCATAAACTGATCTACTAAAAATTATATAATTTACCAGGATCCAGTTTTTATTCTATTTCCAAAAGCTTGACGTTCTTGCAGGAATTGTGAGTTCATTGGGGTGTTAAATCTCTTTTATACAAACTAAAGTCACATGTCATCCAATTCCATAATATCACACATAACACGAACACAACATTTCAAACCAATCATAGCAATCTTTTCCAAAATCCTGACTTAAACTCCAGTCATCTTACACTGCCATTTTCATTGTCATATGCTCTCAAACCCAAAATAACAGGTTTGATTGTTTTTAAGGTTGAGATTGGACAATAAAAATGAAATCACAGTGGAACTGATGCTGATGGAGTCGACGTGGGAAATAGTTTGTTGGAGTAATCAAATTGTCTTCAAAATCCATCAGAAATGATTAAACCTCAGCTCAGATTGAGCAAAATTCATTACCCTTGTTTATGCGTTCCGAACTGCTATTTTCGTAAAAGTATCAATTTATATCAATATTTGTTTACTTGCGTTATTTATAATAGACCAATTATGCTTCACATCTTCCAGCAGCTCCTAATGTGACATTTCTGAAAAGTAATTGGGTAATGGTGAAAAGTGGGCGTAACGTTACAAAATGTTGATGTCTCATGCACTGTAAGGCTATAAATAAGATCCATTAAGTATTATTTGTATTTTGTTTTGTTGAGTCGAAACGCAGACAAAATTCACAGCAAATGACTTTTACTAATTATTTCCAAGCACATAAACAAGATGACCCGGCGCAGCATTTCAATTAGCATCTTACTGTTCTTAATGTGAAGCTCTCAAAATAAATCTGAAGTTCATAGTTTACAGTTGGTTTTAATATGGTAAATCGCATTTCTAAATGGCTTTTTCTGGGGTCATTAGTTTGGATCAACATATATAGGAAGCTATAATAAAGCCTTGTATCAATGCCATTTCAATTAAGAGGAACATTCCACATCTGTCACAGTATATAAGACAGCCGCTCTAGTCCTGATTTTCTCAAAAGTCCTTAATAAAATTCAGACTTTTCATAAAAAATTGTATTGTGATATGCGATACTCTGATATGTTGTTACATCCCTAGAGAGGACCTGCAGTGTATAACATATTCTTTAGTTATATGCACATAATGGTTGATTATACAAGGTCTTAACACATCTATAGTATTTTTATTATATGCACATATAACACATTCTCCTTTAGGTTCTAATTGCCTGTCAGGGAAGGATGCTGTTGATATTTCTGCATGCATTTCAATGCATATCAATCCCATTTCATACATAAAATATGCATACAACCCAAACTATCTTATGCATACTCATCCACACAAAACCTATCCCGCAAATAAACCTGTTTTCATGCCAAGTCGTGCGCAAAGCACAATACACCAATTACAAACGCTCTCCTGTCCTCAAGGACACACTCCTTGAAGTCACGCTGTGGTTAACGTTTCATTAGCTGACATACACAACTTGATTACAAGATTTCTGGAATATCATTTAATTAAAACAACGAGCAGTTGCACCAATTCGGTGACAAATAAACCTTCTTATTCTGAATCCACATGTAAATCAGAGAAATAATCACGGCGATCAGTGAGGCTCCTTTTGAATATTCATAAGCAAAGCGCTTTCCAACAAACAATCACATCCGAGACCTGATTATTCTGCAGCTTTTAAAGCTTTACTACTCATTTATCGCTCGGCATGCGAGACGCGCCGTTCGTAAAGTCTGCATATGCGGTCATAGCGTTTAATCTAGATTTCAGCTTGTTGATACAATCAACCTAATGTTGGTGGACGATATCTATCATAAATCCACTCGGGACATTATACTACAGTAAACTCGTCACCAGATGGCCAGGGTAATTTATTATCACCACACGTACGCTCACACACATAGGCCTTAAGCTCTGGTTTAAAATTATATTTACTGTACTATAAATGACCCCAAACTTTAACCTCGCAAAAACCTGGTGACATAATTCTATTCACAACCAAACATGATTTATGAGCCTTTCAAAGTGTGAGGGCCATTTCTCATCCGTCCGCATCGGACATAAGTTTAAATAGTATCAAAAGTTAATGCAAACTCAAAAGGCATTGAATTCGTTCATACCAGCAGTCGCAGATTTATATCCACCACTGATATTCAATGTGAGTTTCAAACAAATTGGGAAAGATTTTGTTCATGGCCAGATGTATTAGAGGATAGCTCTACACTTACACTAACATGTTAATGAATCAGCATTTATAAATGTATTGTTCACTGCAACGTGAATTCCAATAGAATCAATATTTAAGTTCAATTTAGAATTATGGTAATAAAGAATAATATTTTAATTTAAATACATACCCATAATAATGATTAGTAAACTAAATGTGACTTTGATTTATCTTTGTGTGTACTGGCAGGGTAGTGTACTGAGAGAGATAAGAACGCATCGTGTTTGTTAAGGTATAGTTGATTGACAGCTCAGACATGTCTGTGTGTTAAAGTTAATGGTCACAACTTTTTTCTATTTAGTATTTGTAGACTTGGGTGTAATGTGTGTTTACCAATGCAGGGTGAGTTATACCTTTCGCAGTAACGTTGACCTTAGGTCGGGGCAGGGATGCATTTATACAAATCGACTTACCTTGTGCAGTTATTCAATAATCAACAGGGGTAAGGTGTCTTGCTCAAGGACACTTCAGATATTGTCTGCTGGCTCTGAGTTTCGAACCCACAACCTTCTCCTTACAAGTTCATCTCTCTAACCACCAGACCACAACTGACCACGTAATGACACTAAACTCAATCTGTGGTGCCGGAATCATCTAAAATTCCATGATGGGCTCACGGAATACATTTTTTAAGGACACAGGTGTATGTACGTATATAAAATCATGATCTGATATAAAGAATTGGGAAAATAGTTGGCTAACCAAGACCTTACCTCAAAAAAACCCATCTAAAATCAACTGCGTGACTGATGATGGCATGATCTGATGTCACCCACTTACATTATAGTATCACTTTTGTGATTTATCGTCGATGTTGTAATGCCACCGCAGATACAGAGTTAAGGGTCCCTGGTTATTATAAAGGATAATGTGTAAAACCAGGTTGCAGTGAGTATTACCATGAGCTCAGAAGCCGTAGGAATCAGGAGAATGAAACGACATGACTGGTGCTGGATCCAAAAACGGCTCAGATGTCGGAAGTAAATGATATCCGCTGTGTTGGCTGTTACACCCAAAAACTGAACACCACACTCGCTTAGATGACATTCTGCTTCAGCTTTTTAACAATGGCTGACAGTTTTACTCCTCACCGGTGGGTCTATGATACACTTCTGTCTATAAACTATCTCAGGTGTGTTCTCTGTCGATGTGACGCCACATCTGTGAATGGTCCGATGTAAGAAGGGGAAACTGATTTGACTTAAGTTAAAGATAACTATTGGGGGATCTTTGTCTTTCTAGGGTGTGTTGTGTCCACTCCCAACAAACAGTTCAGTTCAAGCCTGTAAAAGTGCACGTGTCACCCGATAACTCCTTTAATGCAAGAGTTTCCAAGTCAATGGAAGGCAAGACTAATTGTTGGCCCTTGTGTTTCTCACATTCACAGCAGTATTAGGGCATCTCTAAATCCTGGATAAGTAGAGAGGGATTAGTTCTGTGTGAGAAGAGCTGGAGAAAACAGTGATTACAGCACAAACCCTGACAAATGTTCTTCTAAACATCTCAACATGGTTTTATACAGGGCCAGTTCACAGGGCAGTGGATGCCGAGGGATCGGAAAAGAGACAGACATGCATACATTATAATAAACCCGCTATCTGCTTTATTTCACTACTTTACACATCTGCATTAAGACAGAGGAAGATATTTGGAAGAATGTTAGTCAATAGGGTTCAAGAACTGTTTGGTAACGAGTATTCTTCGGTAACGAACATCTTTCACTATTATCAACCACTATTGTTCGGTTATCAACATTTTTTTATAAGAACTTATTTTTGAAAGGTGAAATACTCTGATATAGCAGGAGAAATATTATAAAATTTGTTAGTAGCCGAACAATGGTTATATCTGTTTACTTCTATTGTATAGACTTCTATTGTATAGACTTATATATATATATATATATATATAATCAAGAATATGGTTGTTTACTTGAACATAATCATATACAAAACTAGTCTTAACATTTATATGCAGTTTCGCTTCTCAAGTAAATTGATTTCAATCCATGAATGTTCAGATCATTTTGAATGGAAAACCAGACAAACAAATAGATTTCTTTCAAGTGTAATATAGATCTCCAGGCTTCATTGAGAGCACCCCATTATTTGCTTTCTGCTAAGTAGCATAAATGCATTTAAAATATGCCGAACACATTCTAAAGCGTGATGTCTATTACTCATCCTTGAGTCTGTTTAGACCCACCGCAGACAGGAGAGGGATTATGCCAGTTTGAAAGAGTCCTGTCGAGTGAAAGCCGTAATTAAGTTCCAAACCTTCATTGATCTCCTTCTCCTTCTCTCCTCCGCCTCTTCAGTGCTAAATAAATAATGTAGCTCACAGTGCTGGTATTAATTGGACTTCTCTTATGAGTGTATGAGGCTGGGGTTGACCTTTGGAGGAATCTGTACGGATCAGTCCCGTGGAGCCCGCAGAGATACACACCCCAGGCAATTAAATGGGGAAAGACTCTGACGGTGAAGTCCGTCAGGGGTCCAGATAGACTCCACAGTGTTGGTCAGTAAGCATGTTTAGTATTTGATTCATAAATAAGCTGTTATATGGTGCATATTACATATAACATGGTCGAAGCTGCCATGATCGTGTTAAAGATTGGGCACAATTGGTAATGCGTTAGATCAATTTCGATGTTTATTTCTTCATGCTTCCGGCATTCATATCCTAAAGTGAGTCCAGCAAGGGAAGTAGATACGCCGAGGGTTTGTGTGTCCTGGTGTTGTGTCCCACCGCAATGGACGTAAAGAGAAATATATGACGGTGAGCGGAGTGAAGGGCACCGCTGTCACACCCACGCTCCGTTCATCACTGGCTGCTTAGAGATAAATGGACGCATCTTAATGGACACTTTAAAGAGGTTATCCGCTGGCAGGTCCATCTTCCTCTGCTGTGAGACAGACATAGAATGGCTGTGTGCCGAAGGAAGCAGTGCGGCGCTCTTTGAGCACTAATGCAGACGGCTGGTTCTCATCGGGTTTTGAGATTTACTATCGACGGGATATAGATTACATGAGCACTGGAGCTAAGAAACCTATGCTATGATAGTTGTAGGTACTCCCAAATGAGAAAATCCCGGATTAAAGTAAATTTAGGAGTCTTTGTTGGGAAACCCCTTTCTATGGACCGGCCTTAAACATTGTACAGAATAAAACAATAAGACTTTATTTGCACAAATCATGGAATGGTGACATTCTTCAGGCAGCTTTGTCACATCCACCATGGAAAGATGCCATTCTTCATCATGGGGAAGAATGGCATCGCTTCAAGACGCACCTAGGTTTACAGTCAACCGGTTGAGCCAAACATCAACAACCAAAGGTTTTTAACTAAACGTTTCAAGCTTATTTCTTAAATGTGAAGAAACAAGAAGTTACTTCAGACTTGATCACCAAGACACTCAACAATGCTCAGCAGTAGTGATGTAGGTTGGCAAATATTTGAACTTTTTCGTGTGCCTCAACGCTATGAAAGAAGAAGTTGCCGTCTGAGATTTTTAAGGAAGTATGTCAAAGCTCATGTGGATACATCCCAGTAAAATCAATCTATCAAAAGTAGTTTTTTTAAGCTACAACTCAAATATATGGCAGTAACACAACAAAAGAACTACTCAATAAACATACAAACAATACATATATAGTTCAATGGTTCTGCTACGACCTAACCAAAATGCAATAAAGACCATGGATTGAAATATTTCAGATGTATTTACATTTGCAACCAACTTTAGTTTAGAAAGATTTTTCTTAATGTTTTTAAATAAAAGAATAGCTAAAGTTGTGCTCGAAATATTATCCTCTGTATCCACTATTTGAACATCTTCCAATCTATTGGAAGTGTTCTTAAATTATGAGTACACTTCAAAATAGCTAATTAATAATAGGTTTTATTTGGCTTGTGAAATTGCTTTATATTACTCAAACAACGATTAGAACTCGATTCAACTACATATCAATAATCTCATACATTCATTTAATATGTTTACTTTTGACACATCGTTTATACAACCATGAACATGTATTTACTAATGCAACGCACACTCTTCTTTATATAACTCATATAACATCAAAACTTATTATTTTCGTGGATTTCAAATGTGTGCAAAAATTCTCAGATGTTATTTCGATTTGATACTTGACATTATGCTTATACTTTTACTCTGCCATTTGCCTGTTATAAGAGGCTTAGTGCAGATTGCAGCGTCTCAGTGTAAACACCAATGTCATCAGGCTGTTGTTCTCAGATCTAATCATAAAATCCTTAAGCAATCCCTGGTGACCTGACATCAACGTCTTACATAAAGCTGCATGGGGAAAGAAAGAAACAGAGAGATGTGGTTATACATCAATCTATAATACACTGCAGCCTATTTCGCGAGGCAAACACGATTGGACAATTTCAAATTTCACTTTTAAGAGTCCAGATGTGAACATAACTTCAGCTTAACACCCCAATTACAGCAGATATTCATACACACTTTATATTACACGCTAAGAAGCTTTAAGCCACAATGCTGGAAGGCGAATCCGAAAACAAAAGAGTTACAAAAGCGTCACTAATAACCGCAAATTTCTCAAATGTGGTGCGTGTGTAAAATTAAGTTTACGGCAGCACATTATGCAAAACTGACATTTGGCATGTAAGGATCAACAGAAATTTCAAGGGTTAAATGCAAATATGGATTATTAAAATGTCATAAGGCTCATGCTTTTGGAAAACTGGCCATGGACATGACTGGAAAAAATGATTGATTCTAAAGATCCTTCACAACATTACATGATGAGACGTCAACAGTAGGATAGTTGTGCACAACTGTGCTAGTGTGTGGTTGCTAAGGTATTTGGCTATGCAGTTGCTAGGGTGTTCTGAGCCCAGACAAGTCTCTACCATCTATGCCTTACATAGCACCACAACATCAGCAATGTTAAATGTGTGGAAATTCAACAATTCATTCACAGTCTGCCAATAAATGTGCAGCTCATTGTCTTTCCATGTGTCACCTTGTCATGCAATTTGGAAAAAAGACGGACAGTAGAATAAAACAGAGGTCAGATAGACGATTGTTTAGCCCCAACATGGAATTAATGGGACGTTTCCGGTGCTGTCATGAAGGTGGAAAGTTCACTGATGTCTTTGGATAGTTTTGAAGCCTCGGGCTCTGGATGACGTGACTGTGTTCATGACATCGTGAAATCACAGTAATACAAGGGCAATTTATGGCATTAGGTTAGACATGGGTTGCTCAACACAGCAATGACATCTAGACTTTTTTAAAAACGACAAAGGAATGATTCATGGTTTGACTTTTCCCCGGAGGGCACCAGTGAGAAAGATCGCAATCTCAATAAAAACTGTGGAAAATAACAGACTTGATGGCACGGTTCCAGTCTCGTAAATGGCCATTGGAAAGCTGTTCTGGCAAATACTGAAGTATAAAGTGTGAACAACTTTGTCAATGGGTTTTTATTTCTGTTATACATGGATTCGCGCAGTCATATCCCAGAGGATATTGCTCAGAAGTTGCTCTTTCACAGCTCGAGATGCTTAATAGAGTAGACTGTTATTTTTCATACAATTGCTGATATTTATCTTAAAATCCATAGAGGAATTTAATGGAAATTGTTGACACACACTCAGAGCATATACTGTACATGTACAGAAGAACGGAAACTCTTAATCTATTCCAAATTATTTCTTGTATTTAAAGATTAAAATAAAAGGAAATAGAAGTTTCCTGCAACTAAACTATTTCTCTTGAGAAGAAATGCTGACGTCCCAAACAACATCTCCATTAGAGTTTCACAAGGGATCTCAACAATATCTCAAACTAAGCAGTCAAAAGTCAATATTATTACTGAAAACATTTGTAATCAATATTCAGGACATTTTTGCTTTTTGAATCATCTCAGTCATTTAACATAGAATGGCTTAGTCCATTTGGTTTTTGATGAAAATGGTGAACATTTTATAAAAAAATCATTGATGCCGAAAAGAAATATAGTAGCTATTACAGAGATGTCACATGCATTTTTTCTCTTTTATAGGATGTCAAAGATGCATAACTTGTGGCAAGAGAGAAATGTTCAGCATAACATCAAATCATCATGTTAATACAGAAAACTAATGCAAGTGCACTGAATGGGAATGCAAAATGCAAATGGGTGCAAAAGACATTTATCAGAGTGAAGGATATCGCCATTTTATTCATCTCATCCTCTAACAACTCCAAGTACTTCCATACACAAAAAAAGGAGAACTCGAGAAGTCGTTTCCAGGTTGCTTAACCCAAACTCAACTGCTCTCTTACAGTTGACTTCCATCACTGCAAAAAATGAGTTTCTTATTAAAGGAGAAGTATTACACACAGTTGCTGACACTTTTTAATAATCTTGAGTTACTGTAGTGTAGGTTTGTGTTGTTTATATACCAGAAGAGTATTTGGTTTACACACATTTACAGAAGACAGATACAGCTTTACGACTGTTTCCTGAAAAAACGGACCAGCGCTGGTAATCTTCTTATGAGAAATTGATCACACTGATGCTCTGGTTTTTCCGATCTTTTTGATTGGTGAGTAAGCTAGATTTATGGGAAAATAGCCAATAAATAACTTTTTAATCAAGACATTTACTCTGCAAGGAAGGGACTTTTTGTCTTGTTCTGGGAAAGAAAGTGTCTAAATTAAGTAAATCTGTCTTTAAAATAAGAAAAATAATCTGCCAATGATGTGGGAAAAATAAACTTTATTTAATTTTCCTTAGTATCTAATTTCAGTTTATTTTCTCACCCCGTTGGCTGCTTATTGTGCTTTTTTAAACATCGATGTACTTGATTTTCTTTCCTAAAACCAGATGAAACATCTTATGTCACATTCGTTGCCAAGTAAATGTGTCTTGACTTAAAAAGCTTGTTCAGAAGTTCATTTTTGAAGTGATAAACTGTAGCAACATTGAATAACATTGACCAAATGCTGTGAGTCTCGTGTGAAACATTATGTTTGCCTGAACAAAACAAGACAAGTATGTTTCATAGAAACATCTCAATGAATTACATTCCAAGATGTTTTGGTGTGTGTTTTTGCACTTAAAACAAAATGATACTCATTCAGCGGTCACCTTTATATTTTTCAATAAAATCAAATTAATATTTGTCTATATAATATTTATACCCCTATGCCTCTTGCATCATGTCGTTTACTCCGTTTTGTTGTTATTGTTGCCATCTTCACTAGAAGATTGTAATTTTCTACCGGTTGACATAAAAAGGCTTCACAGATGGAAAACATTTGGAAGCATCTCTTTCATACCAATATTTCTGCACCGGACTGAATCACTCAAGTGATGCCGTTTTCCCCTTTTTCAAAAAAGAAGAGGATTACACCGCATACAATAAGTACGAAAAACAGATGTCAAATCATCTGATTCGGTTTTAAGAAATTTTGAAATGTATGCTTAATTTTAAAAGCAGGGAAAGTCGAAAAGGATCTCAGGAAAGAGAGCAGGAGAGTTTGTGAGAAAGAAAAGACAGGTCAGCCCAACACAATCTCAAAGGAATGCATAACTATTTTAGGAGATGGCTAATTCATATTATTTTGTATTTTTGTTTGTATGTTGGGGTAGGTGGGGTTAGAGGATTCTTTATTAATTTAATAATTAAACATTTAATCACAGTTTGCATTAAAGGGTTAGGAATTGTGGTGAGCTCTGCTTGGTTAGGGAGAGTAAGTGAGACCCCCTCTCTCTGGTTTCCTGTCCTCACTTTATTCCGATATAGAGATGTCTCAACAATCCCAGAAGAAAACCTGACCTCATTTTACCTCCAAAGCAATCCTCCTTTCAGTTCTTTCATCCATGAGATTTCCATCAAGCTCAGACATCTGTATGTTATAAAGAAAAGAGACATGATGTGACAAATGTACTTGATTTGGTATTTCTTTTTAAGCAGATTTTGAAATGTTGTGAATTAAAATTCATTGAACGGTCTTTCATTCGATTTAAAATGTATGTTTCAAGCCACAACAGCACATTAAAGTGTAAATTATTAGCATCAGGAATTCGATCATGGATCTTTTTTGCCCAAGCCTCGAAGTATAGTCAATAGCTGTAGATATAAATATAGTATTAAATCATCTATCAAAGCACAATGTTCCGAAAGTCATCATTTAATCACCCTCATGTCATTAAATACATGTTTGCCTATCCTCTGCAGAACACAAAAGATGTATTGAAAATGTTGGAGGTACCCTTTCCCATCTAATGTATTGACCCCCGACCAATGCATTCCTCAAAATATCTTATTTAGTGTTCTGCGAAAGAAAGCTTCGTAACTTTTTTTTCTGAGCTTTACCTTACTCAGAGGATTTGTATTGTTGCTGTTTACCTCAACATCGAATGCTCATAGTTGGAGTATTTATCATGACATGGAAACTTTTGAAGGATGCAGTGGACAAAGGCAGGCCATTTCTCCTTAAGGTAAGCTAATTTATACAGCAGCCGATCCGACAATCTAATTAAAAAGAGCAAATTAAAAGGAAGAGACAAAGAGCGAACGGAAGACATTTCAAACCTAATGTGAACAACTCTACATTGTCTTTATTCAATGTGTTAATGAGTTTTGGACAGCGACACAGGGCCGGTCCATCATGGATATTGTCTTTCCAGGCCACTGAGGAGAATGAGCTGTCACAAGCTTTTAACGGCAGCGCCGTCAGCTCGCAGAACGATGGATTTAGCGCAGAGGTCACAGTCCACTGTAAGCGTCATGAGGTGGATCTCTGACACGTACATACGATGCGGGCTCATGTGATGGCTTGTAAATGCTTGTTGAATGAACAGGATTTCAGCAGAGGAACAGATCCTGTAATTATTGCCGAACGCTCAACATTGATTTTACATTTCCTGTTGTATGGAGAAAGATTTAGTGTAAGAGCTTTGTGAGGGATGCCGGAAAGATCTCCATTATGTCAGGGTCAGTGTGGCAGAAATGGAGGAACTGTTGAGAGCTTTCTGAAACTCCAACATCCATCCGTCATCCATCCATCCATCTACCCATCCATCCATCCATATTGCATCACTGTCGCTCTGCGAATTTTTCACATGGTTCTCTAAAAAACAAGGTTGCTGTCAAGTGTTTTTGTGGGATGAGTGTCAAAAATGTATGGTTGATGGTTGTCTCACATGACTGTAGTTCCAGAAGCCTGAAATGACTGCAGTCTTTCATCTTGATAAATATTTAATAACTGGTTTTTATGTATGTATAGCCAATATGCCACAATCGGGAATATGTTGGGTAACGTTCAGCCAGACAGACATTACTGAAAGTTATAGCTCATGAAGTAGATGTTTTAATGACAACTGGTGGATGGAAGGCTTACATTCACCAAACAAGAATCAAACGTATACCCTGATTCTTTCAGACGTCAGCATCTGCACAAGACATGATTTGGTTCTTCACATAACGCTCAGGAAGGGAAAAAGGGAAATGGTTAAAAAAAAAGCTTCCAGCATTAACATTGGCTGTCTTTTTCCTGTCACTCCAACACTTGAAACCATCAAGACGTAAGAAGGGATTAGCCTCATATTCGCGACCGTTGTGAATCATTTATGCAAGCGTTTAAAACACTCTTGAAGAATCTACAGCCATTTAACATGCAATGTATATTTTATGTCAATGTGAGACTAAATCTGAGGCTGGGAACAGAGTTGCCACAGCGGCTTCACGAATACACCAATTCTAGCCACCAAAATTAAATTCTTGGGTTTTTGGCCAGATAAGTAGACACAAAAATGTCCTTTTATGCAGAATTTGACACATCATTAAAATGCTTATCTGTTATCTTTGCATGAAGCAACTGGAGTTGTAGCTGGAGATATTTTAATGTTGGTTTTCTCATATTTTATTTATTTATTTCTTTTTATTAAAGCCTCCCACAACAGTTTGTAAACCCAAAAATGATCAGCATTCTGACATCTGCTGTGGTCGCTGGGGGGCGTTTTCTGACCAAGAAAAAAATCCCAGATAACATGAATCTCTTTTTGAGTGAATTATCATGCACATTTCATCTTTTTTTTGCATTGCACCTCTGCACTGTTTGAAAATGAAAGACACAAGCTCAATTTTTCCTCTGTATTAAAGTAAGATATCAAAATCAGCTCAGGTACATCTTGGAAAACTGCTCAAGGCACAAGATTCAGTGTCTTCAGTCAATTCAAATGAGATGCAAATGAATGTTAATGTAAACTAATAGCAAATGACAAATTAAGGCTAAATGAAGAGTTGACCATTAATTCACCGGGAAATTTTAGTTTTCTTTTCCAGTGAGCAAAATGTAACTTGTTTACTTTTTAACTAAGAGTTAAAGTATATAAGTAAGGAATTATTATTAAATTAAAAGTGGCAAAACACAAAGACAAAGAAAGACATTACACCCAAATGTCTTATTTCAGTTTCATCTGTGTTGTTCATATATCAGGATGATTTTCGTCAAGGCATCCCAACACAGAGATGTGCAATGACAAAGGACACTTGGACAAAGTTTTTGGTACTTTAAACCATTTTGTTAATAATTCTGTGTGTGTATATCTGCAAGCTTGTGTTGGTATTGTACAAATGGATTCCCTGCACGTCAAAGCGTCTAAAATCTATAAAAGATTCATTAGAGCTCTATTCCTGCTCCTGAGCTATAAAACATTCATCTCTCTCTCTCTCTCTCTCTCTCTCTCTCTCTCTCTCTCTCTCTCTCTCTCTCTCTCTCTCTGTCACACACACGCACGCACGCACGCACACACACACACACACACACACACACACACACACACACACACACACACACACACACACACACACACACACACACACACACACACACACACACACACACACACACTTTTTACACTTTTTTTTGAATGCATTTCCAAATGAAATAAATAACAATAACTTTGTTATTGTTATTAAAAACACAAGTTAAAA
>CM065660.1:1157077-1162077 GCA_033220385.1 Triplophysa yarkandensis
TTTTCTATCTTCTGCCTCATTGACTCATTTTACAGCAGCAGAGAAGATGTTTTTCTTATAGATTCCTATAGATTGCTGGAACATTGAACAATTGTATACTACAGTGCAACAAGAGTCTATATGTTATATTATATAAATATATTCTGTGAAAAAAATTGATGAATTCATTACAGTTTCTACAGTTTTTACAGTTGACTTCAGAAAGATGGAACATTGACTGATCCTTATACGCAGGATAATGAAACTCAAAACAATGTGTGTGCTTATAGAAAAACCAATGTGTGTTATTGTGCTTTGCCGTGGGAAGAATTGATGTGCTGGCTCAGTGTGTTGTTGTTGGTGAGATGATAAATGTTGTGTTTGCAGACCTCTCCAGACCTGAAGCTCATACAATTACCCCTTATCTGAGAGAGAGAGAGAGAGAGAGAGAGAGAGAGAGAGAGAAGAGAGAGAGAAAGAGAGAGAGAGAGAGAGAGAGAGAGAGAGAGGGAGAGAGAGGAGAGAGAGGGAGAGGGAGAGAGAGAGAGAGAGAGGGAGAGGGGAGAGAGAGAGAGAGAGAGAGAGAGAGAGAGAGAGGAGAAGAGAGAGAGAAGGAGAGAGGAGAGAGAGAGAGAGAAGAGAGAGAGAGAGAGAGGAGAGAGAGAGAAGGAGGAGAGAGAGGAGGGGAGAGAGAGAGAGAGAGAAGAGAGAGGAGAAGAAGAGCGGCGCGAAAGAGCGCGAGGCTGAAGAGAGCGGCATATGTGATCTTTTAGCGACTCATTTAGGAGTCACTTTCTGATGGTTTCTGTCCGTCATAAAAAGAGGAGTTCATCCAAAAAATGAAAAATGTACCATGTTTTGAGTTTTTTTTACATTTTACATAATTAAATGTACTCTTTTAGCAGAAGCTTTTATCCAAAGCGACTTAAGGAGAATACATTTCTCTAAGTATGCAAGCAAACCCTATGTAAGGCCACATTTAAATTTAATCTGAATATTTATTTTAATTGTAGACCAAAATAACAAATATCCTGAAATAGTTTAGTTCATATTATTAGTAGAAGGATGTTCTTTGCAGTTTTTGTCTTTGGTGTGACTTTAAGTGTTTTATATTACAAGGCAATTCTTTCATGATTTTGTCTCTTCTGAACCATGTTAAAAACATCCTTTGGGAGAAAAATGGACAATTTCCTCCGTAACCCCATCAGTCGGGGGAGGGGGGTAGGATAGAGGATTATTTTCCTATTCAAAGAACAACTTTCCTCCATCTTCAAATAGCTTTTAAACCCCCAGCAACCTCTGAAAACTTCCAGAACTAGACTTTGGTTAGTCTTTGTTCATTTTGTTTCCCAGAAGATCCTCATGCAGTAAATGACAAAATGGGAGCTCTCTCAATCTCAGATTCTTTCTTTCGGCTCATTCAGGGAGATTGAACCGAATTTAAAGGCCACTGCGCTGAAAACAGCCTGGTTGTTTTTCGCGCGACCGATTTTCACGTCCTTCAGAGCCGAGGGTAAAGTTATGTGACCGTGAAGAACGTATTGATGTGTAATATGGTTTGTAAGAAAGATGCAGCAGTTAACAAGATGCATTGTGTTTTTTAAAGCTATAAAAGGTATGATTATTTAAAGCAAAGCATTGGGGTCCTGAAGGGACATGTGATAATTATATTACAAATGAAAATCTGAGAAAATCCAAATAAAATCTAAATAATTATATTTTAAAGAAGTGAGTAAATAAGTCCTTCAGGTGCCAAATCTTTCAGGATTTGAAAAGATGTCAGAACAACAACCTTTAGATGTCCTGAGACTTGTCTTAAATCAATTCAATTCAATTCACTTTTATTGTCAATTGATAACATTATATGTGGATATGATTAGAATTTTTTATAAGAATATTAGTTTTTAATTTTATACTCGTAAGGGAACAGCAAAAATAAACAGAACGTTTACTAACAAATGAAAGAAACTTCCTGTACTTCAAACAGTTTGTGGATTTTATCATTTCAAAAAAAAAAACAAGGACAAAACTCTAAACAAAGATATTAAACATTTTCAACAACAGCTCTCATTTGATTAAACTGTTATCGATAAGAAATTGATCATCGATTAATCTTCGACCATCGAAAAAACATCGAAAAAGGTTAAGAGGGTTGACAGCGTTTGATGACAGCAGATCTCACTTTCAGTAACAGAGATCTCAGGAGATTCAGATTGATGTAACAAACAGCTGATGAAGCAGAATTACAGTAAATGTGCTTCATCTCTACCACAGGCTGTGAGATAATAAGGTCTCTGGAGCTCACACCCAATTCTGATGCAACACTCATACTGTATATTGTGTCTTTTCTCCTCATTTAGAAAGCCGTTAGTCAGGAGTTTAAAAATACAGATCTTCAGATGAAAACATTTGAGAAAGTTTGCTTTCGGTTTGCATCTTTTTTCAGATGCCTTTAGTTTCACTTAATGGTTAAGTTTGGTCACAAATTAAAAACGCCATTATACTATTCAAGACTAATATGTGATTGTTACTTCAGTGGACCACAACAGAAGATAATTTGAGAAATGTCTTTGTGGTTTTGTTTTCATACACTTTTTTCAGTATTGTTTAATTATCTACAATCTTCAAATATATTCTTTTGTGTTCTGTAGAATAAACGTCATACATACGTTGACAATTTGGGCATGAAAGAAGATTTTGAACGGTTTGATTGTTATAGTAATTTTCCTTGGTGTGATTGGACATGTTCTGCATGTATCTGAAATATTATTTTTTATTGATCACTCTTCTTTATTTTCATGCCGTTGTGTTTAAGACTGTATTTGTTAGAATTTCTGATGAGTGGTAATTACTTGTTTTCTATAAAGTAAGCAAATCGTGCTTTATTTTGCTGGAGTGAGCTAAAGGCACAATTTACACTGAATTCACCAGAGACTGTGAGAATTATTCTTTATGAAAGAGAGAGCGAGAGAAAGAGAGAGAGAGAGAGAGAGAGAGAGAGAGAGAGAGAGAGAGAGAGAGAGAGAGCGCAAGCAAGCAAAATTGAAGAAGTTAGAATAGATTACGGCATCATCTGCAGCATAGTTGATGTGCAGCATGACAATGTTTTACTTTTATCATAAAATATTTAAATCAGTTTCTTAGACCAATTTTGAACAAGATTTCAGTCAAAGCAAGATAAATGGATTGATCAGCACAGTGTAATATTTCATGTCCCGTGTCATTGATATTAATGCCTTTTATGAAAGGTCAGACATCAGCAGACACAATGAACATAAAGGCAATTGTTCCAAGATTTATGGGGAAATATTTGGATCTGGGATAGCTGAGGTGAGAATTGAGCGAGTAACGAATTCAGTGATCACGCCTCCTGCTGTTTTACCACCTGTTTAGCTTCGTGACTTTACCCACATTCCCCGACGGGCTCACCGCCAACCTTGGTCATCAGCCCATGAAATCTGGAAAACATGCTCAGTCGTCTAGAACATTTTAACCTTATATCTTTATCAGCATGAATTAAAGGTGGTGAAAAAAACCAACAATTTTATATTTCTTAAATGTTTAGAAAATTTACTTCTAATTTATTTAAATTATATATTTAATAATATTTCATTATGATTTTTAAATAATGTAAAATATTTGAATTTTTAAATATTAATGCAAATGCAAAAAATCATATTTGATGTTTTGACATTTATGAGACGTACTTTGATTTTGTATCATTTATTTTGTATGTTCTAGAATAAGTTTGAATTCATTTGAATTATTATCATATATATTAGTGTATATTAAGTTAATTAATTTTTTTATACATTATCAACAATCCATATTAATTAATATTATAATGTGTTGTGTTATATTTATAACATGATAATAAAATAATATTTAATGAAAAATATTGTACAATTATTTGATAGCATTCAGTGCCTGGATGGGTTATGTAATACTACACATTATAATAATTATAAATTTGACTACCATATTGCTAAAAAATGACATTTTACTTCTATTAAAGATTCAAATAAAGTTAATAACCGTTTTTATTTTATTTTATTTTATATAATTTTTTATTTTTTTATGTTAATATACAGTAAACCTACTGGAGCATATCATGAATGTTGGTGGTGACAGTGATTAAGTAAAGACGCTGAATTAAGACTCCATTTTGATATACGAGACTATTCTTTTCACGGGTTCTGGGATTGAATCCAGACACCAGGAGACAACAGCCAATATGTTTCAGTCACATCCTGTCCCTTCAGCAAAAGTGAATTTATTATTCTTATGGCATGGCTGAAATATTTTGGTCCGGTTTCATTCAGCGTGGGTGGAATTACAGCTCGGATCATTGTGACAACGGAATATATTACCCAATCACCTGAGGGACTGAAATATGACTTGATGTTCCTGTGAGCTGACACACATTACTGCATAATATACAATATAAATTATTAATGCAAAACCTTTAGATATTACATAATATGTTCATCATTTACTCACCCTTATTTGAATCCAAAACCAGTATGACTTCTGCAGACCAACAGAAGAAGATATTTTGAAGAATGTTGATGTGAAGAAACCCTTTTGTGTTCAGAATAAATGTGATTATTTTTCATTTTGTGCATTAATATATTTGTGTCATGTGTCCTTTTTTAACAGACTGCCACGGCCATGTACGATGGGGCGAGGATTCCCTCCCCTGAGGAAGGTGCGAACGGGGCCTCCCTGCAGCCCGAGACCCCCGCAGAAGAGCCGGAGGAGGAGGAAGAGGGTGATCAACCCAAACCTGTCCTGGTGAAGAAGGCTCAACGTGAGATCCTGGACCACGAGAGGAAGAGAAGAGTAGAGCTGAAATGCATGGAGTTACAGGAGATGATGGAGGAGCAGGGGTGAGTGAGGACACTTAATGTGTTTGTGTGCGTTTGTACCGGCACTCAATGTCCTGATAACGTCTCTGTAAATCATATTTTACCTAAAGCTGGAGTGAATTATGTTTCTGGCTCAAGATTGTTTACTGTGTT
>CM065660.1:1167077-1212790 GCA_033220385.1 Triplophysa yarkandensis
AAGGTGGAAACTTTTCGTCAGATGTTGATGGACAAGGAGGGAGTGATCATGCGAGAGGGATCGAACCCACGACCGCCGTGAGTAAAGCGTTCTCTACGGTGCATTTCAGTGACATATTTAGCAGCAGCATTTTTGGAGTTAAATGACCCCTAAAATATTAATATTGATTCGTTCTTCAAACTGTAAGTTCATAGCCCTGGTAAAATATCCAAACGCTGATGTGTGTCAATGAACGAGTAAATCATTGATATCGGCCTGTTTGTTCTTAATTTTCCTCTGTAATTGAAAAAAGTATGTGTTTCCTTTGCTCAGACAGTGTTTTATAGTCTTACTGCTGGTACGCGACACTACATTACTGTGATAAATGATAGTTCAGAGCTGGACAGAGAGGAACATTTATAATGGAGCTGTGCATGGCGACCGAAACACTATAAGCATCACACCGGACAATATCAATAAAACTATTTCACCTTAATGTTTTCCATGTAGAATAGGTATGTATGACTACCATATATAAGTATTTTTTATCGTAAAATGATCCCAAAATTATTCTTATTTAGATGATGGCATTTATAATTTTCACCAAAATAGTAATTTTTATTTATTGGGACACATGCAGATGTGAGAGAGAGATAGAAAGAGAAAAAATATTTGCAAACGTTCTTATTACGTACACTTTTATTATATTCTTAATAAACAATTAATCAAATATTTTTTTAAGGTAAATAAATATAGATTTCACAGAATGATATTGCCCAAGAGTTGCTCTTTCACAGCTCTGAAAGAGATCTGAGATATTGTAATGTCTTTATTTTGACTGTTTTCTATATAAAATCATAAATAACATAAATCACGGTGGGGTTCACAATTTTGCAAGGCCGTTGTTGATGTTTAGAGCCTTGTCGGCACTCTGAACTGTGCACTTACTGCTTATTGGCTACAAGGTTGTTTTGTACTCAAAGTATGATTTGTAAATCTCTAACCCCACCTTTATTTAAAGTTAAAGACTTGTTGCACCTTAGCTCAGGAGCAATAGCTCTAGGAGAAACATAAAAAACATTGTTTTTTGTTCCCGAGAGCAGGCGTGCATTCTTTATGAAAACTATTTAGATTTTATTTTTCCCGTTCCCAGGGTCAGAGTGCTTTCTCATGAGGATGGAGATCATGTGGAAACCACAGAGTACGCTGACGGTTATGTGGAGGATTGCAACTGGGATGGAGAATACTACGAACATAATTCTGCCGCTTATGATGAGTGCAGGTAAACTAACACAACTCACAGCTTACCATCTGAGCTCAACACCCCAACACAATATAACAATGATATATATGATCACTATCCTCTGCTCCAGATCCAAGAGAAAATATAGCAGTTCACGTTCCCCTCGACCAAAGAAGAGGAAGAAAAAGAAGACAAGAAAACACAGCCGGTTTGTTTCTTCAGTATATTTAAAAAAAACGTATGGTTGTTATAACGTTGCTTTCTGGTTATCTCAAAAATACGAAATGGCTAAGCACCTGTCCAGGGAATACTTAAACCTCAAGAATGGTTGAGATTTCAGAATTTGTGTTAAAAAATGCCAACTGCCACGGCCTCACCTTATTGCCCAGCAACTGCAAACCCACATTCCTCGGGAGCAAATTAAGATTAATGATATCAAAAATATTTTCATTTTTTTTTAAATCAGTCAGGTTGGTGATATGATTGTTTTATGATTTACTGATTCACTTACGCTTATTTATATTGGGCTGTATACAGCTTTTCACTGGAGAAAAGTTGTTTTTCTCTTTCAAAATGCCAGCGAAGGAAACAGAAAAATGTAAAAGGTTATGTAAAGAGGAATTATGCTTTTGTGTCTGACAGAGCCGAGAGTTCGTCATCCCCCCGCAGAGACAAGAGGAAGAAAACCAGCAAGAAACACAGACGAGACAGGTGTGTGTGTGTGTGTGTGTGTGTGTGTGTGTGTGTGTATGTGTTTATGTGAGTACCAGCATGAACTAGTCTGTACGTCTATGTGAGTGAGTGAGTGAGTGTGTGTGTGTGTGTGTGTGTGTGTGTGTGTGTGTGTGTATGTGCGTGTGTGTACCAGCATGAACTAGTCTGTAAGTCTGTGTGTGTGTGTGTGTGTGTGTGTGTGTGTGTGTGTGTGTGTGTGTGTGTGTGTGTGTGTGTGTGTGTGTGTGTGTGTGTACCAGCATGACCTACTACATTTGCCAAAAAGTGCAAACCAGCGTCCACCTCAGGGAAAACTGCATCCCATAATGCAGTGTGCTCGATTTGACCTCCTGTTTTCAGGGTGAAGAGTGATTTACACTGTCATTGTCCAAAAATAGCACCGGGCATGTAAAATAAACCCCTCTTTCCACATTCATACAGTTGTTTTTAAATATATACTCAATATACTTGATTGAAGTCTTTGCATACTTGTATATTTGGTAATTTAACCCACATTTGTTTGGTTGGCGTGTACCGAGTTCTCATGCGACAGATTATGTAAATGCGGAGTCTGTGTCTTCTCTGCATGTGGCACATCTTTGAACAAACTCCAATCAGTCAGATCCAAAGCGCCCGCGGGGGTGAACGTCTTCCCCGGCGGACACACTTTGATGTTCCCATGACCTGATTTTCACATTTCTGCAGCTGTGGACTTTCATCCAGAGAATTATCTTTCCACGCACATTTATGCCGTCACTTCATAAACACATGATGCAAAACCCAAAAGTTGTGAATGTTTGAGATGTGTGTGTAAAAGTGGTCACAATCTAACCTTAACATTCTTTCTTTCATAGGTCCACATCCGGCTCCAGAAGAAAGAGGAGACACAGGTATTCTGAGATTGTGATACTTAATGTTCTCGAATGTTAAACTTCCATCTCCAGGCAGTGAGTCCTAAATACATTTTTCTATCAAATGTACTTTTTTAGATCCGGCAGCCCCAAAAACAGACACAAAGAGAAGAACAAACAGAAGAAGAGGTGAATGATGTTAACCTTCCGCTTCTTAATGTGCCTCTCAGATTAGTTACATCTTTTTAAATCGTCTCCATGTGTTTGTGTGTGTGTTGAACATTGAGTTGACAAATCTGAGCTCAGTTTGAGACATTTCGCCAACTCTGAGACATTTGTGAGATGCCTGCCTCTTTTTCTCCGTAGAACTATCCGAGATGCAGAAGACTTGCGGTAAACCAATCATTTGCTCTCATTTTAACATCATCTCACGTGTTTCACACAGGCCTTCACATGAGTCTCCTGACAGGGTCGATCAGCGCAGAGGAAGCTGCTGTAGCTCTCGCAGTGGCTCGGTCTCATCCACACTCAGCGCCTCCAAATCTCCTAGCAGGTGAGACATAAGACTCTTACATCCTTCATTAGACTCCTAATATCCCACAAACCACATTCAACGTGACACTTCTGAATCCAGATCGGACGTAAAGTGCAGGAACAACAGACTCAAAAAGGAAGGAAGTCACAGCCCGCCTTCCTCTCCAAAGGCCGACCAGCCAATCACGTGGCAAAACGGCAACCACAGCGCCCGCGTCCGCAACGGAAAAGATTCCGGAGCAAACCACACGGATGGGATCAAAGCCAACGATGTATGTAGTCTTCTCTACTTCATCTCTGTTTATAATCTGATAATCTTTCGCTTTCTCTCGCGCACACACAAACCCGGTCCAACAGATTCAACTCCAGCAGTCATATCTGTATGAGTTTACTGTAGAAATCTTCTGTCGTGAGTTTGTCTGTTCTCAGTTTATGATCGTGTGCGCTGAAAGAGGTTTTAATGTGAGGCAGATATTCGTTGTTGTTTTTTATGAATGAGATCATGCTTTATTTCCTTTCATTGCCATTTAGACGTTTTCAGTTCTAGAGAGATTTTAAATGTATGGAAATGATGCCAACAAAGGCACATCTGTTGGATCTCACGTGGGTTTTTTCAGATTACGGTTCTAGTTTTTAGAAATGTATAGAAATCCATTAACCACCATAAAAGGTTGTTAAAATAATGACCTAGAAAGATTTTGTGAAAGGACTTTAAAAATAGTATGATATTTAATTTAATACGATATTGAGATATTTAATACAAGTCAGGATTAACGTTTGTAGAAAGTCAGATGAGCCACATTAAAGGACTTTTTGTTAATGCTATCTCTTTTTTCATAAAGTTATAGTTTAACTCAAAATGATTTTGCACAAATCATATAAAAGAATAAACACTTCTTTTTGCTCCTTATTACACATCTCTGTTCACCTTTATTAAATGAATTGAAAGTCAACAAGAATAGTTTGAAAGGACGGCGATTTTCATTTTTAGGTGAATTATTTCTTTATTTTGCGGATCTAACGGCTGTCTGGAAGTCAAATATATAGCCAAACATGTCAAGCGCGCAGTAGGTTTTAAAGTGAAAAGCGGATTTGCATGCAGTTTTCTTTAGAAGGTCTCACACAGTATGCTCTCTTTCTCTTTCATTTGCTCAATCCATCCCTGTTTGATTGATTTCTTGACCTGAATTGACATGATATCTTCCCACCAATAAAAACCCCAACTTTTCTGTCTTGTTTGTAAAAAGCACTCATATGATTTGGAACTGGACCGAGTAGATTAAATGGGTATGTGTACGAGTTTTTATGTCAATACAGTTGAAAGTCTCATTTTCTGCTCAGATGTGTGTAAGGTGTACGGAGAGCCCTGCAGGTGATATGTGACCTGCATGTTGTCTTCAGGACTGTTCTTTACTATTTGTGCTTAAGAATAACAAAGACGAGCCGATGGTTTTCATTGGCCGTCCTTCAGATCCCTTTAAGCCAATTTCACATGAATTTCCCCTAGTGACAACAGCGGATCAATGACGTCGTAGATGTGGTATTTTTCAATTGATTCTGCATTTCAGATGTGTAATGTTTCTAGATGTTTGACGGGACGAACGAATGATCTGTTAGCCGACAAATATATCTAAATAGGAAAATAAAATCATTAGCAAACTTGTTACACTGAAAGGGACCCAAGCCATTTGGATTGGAGACGCAACAAATTTGACAATTGCTCCGAGCAAATGTACTTCAAACAAACATTTGACCATTACCTCAAGGGCTGTATCATCATGATACGGCTTTACGGATGTGACTGGGGTCCCTTTACGTTGTTAGTTCTCCATCTTAGCAGTGACCACCCACCATCCGACACCCCTTCCTACCTCCACCCACCCAAACACCCATCCATCCATCTGTGCTGTTCGATGTCCTGTCATGCTTTCTCTTTGAACACGAGCCACAGTCTGCATGCATGCCATTGATCTTTATGTTCCTTCTAGCCGACTCAACATTTGACCCTAACGCTCCTTTAACATCCGATAGAATGTGGCTGCTCTTGTGTCCAAGCGAAAAAGACAGCAATTCATGTAGATGCTTTCGGATTTTTCTTGTTTCTTCTCCATTGTTTTTTTTATGTCCACTCTTTTACTTTGCTTTGTTTTGTCGGAATTCTGTGGATTAATAACCTTAGCCTGGATACTAAAAGAATTCATTGTCTTTTTCCCATTTCGCTGCGGAGAAATTTCCTTTTTCCTTTTTTTATTCCCTATTTCTTCCTTTGTTTTGTTGATATTGCATCCGTGTCACTGGTCGAAGCGGAAGGTAGGTAACGCTCTGCCTACGCACGTGGAGAATGTGACAAGCACCCTAGCTTGACATCAGTGTCTCTATCTCTCTCTCTCTTTGTTTATCTAAGGAAAACCAAAGGTTGGCGGGTGGTTTATCATTCTTTTAGTTCCTTTTGGAATTGTTTGCTCTACTTTCATTTTCTATTTGGCATTTATTTTCAATCTGAAATCTACCTCTGCTCTCATGCTTCAGCGTTCAGTACACTGCCCTCCCCACAGGTCCATCTCTTGTCTGCGTTTATTTCTTCTTATTTTTCGGTCGAATGCATTTCCTGTCTGTGCCGCATTTCCTTTTGTCTTTGGTGAAATGGTAACTGTACGTGTCATATGATTTTGGTCACTTTCCCTTTTTTTCTCGACACACAAGGGCTGTTTTTCAAATGTGGTTAAGCTGTGTTTCTTCTGTTTTTTATATCGGTTTTCAGTAGATCATAACCGAGAACATCAACTCAGTCAATAGCTTTGGTTACAAAAGTATTTTTCCCATTCATTTTGACATTTTATATGATGTAAAATGATGATGTCAAACGTACATTTATAATAATATTTACTCAAATTAAAAACTAATCTTTAGAGGGAGATCTTTATCCAAAAATGAAAATTCGGTCGTTTACTCTTCGTGGTGTCTTTCTTTCTGCAAAACACAAAAGAAATGTTTGAACAAATTCGACTGTATAAATGCAAAACCAATGGGTTTTCCCAGGGTTTTTTCAACAGTTTTTGTTTACCCTCATTTTTCAAAATATCTTCTTTGACTTTTGCAGAAGAAAGAATATCAGTTTGTAAAAGTCAACAATGACAGAATTTGAGTAAGATACAGAGTCGATTCCCCCATTTTTATACAAAAGCAAACTATTTAATTTAATGTACAAATAAAAAGGTTGATGGTGATGAGAATGGACCATCTCGTTGATTGTGACATTAATATCCCTGCTACCCTTTTCATTTCCATGGTAACTGTCACTTTTTATCTGGACGACCCTTCAGACTCTGAAGCATCAATCACATCATTTGAACCGTTGCAGGTGTATTAGGTTGAAAAAAAGGGATCCTACTTTTGTAATCCTGCTGTTGCACTTTTTTGGTGAGCTTAGATGATTTGTATTCATATTTAGTTGTTAGTGTCTGAGGTTAATCGGAAGTGTATAATTAATTTCAACCTCTAATACATTTTATAATATGTCTGTTTTTATCTTCAGCTCCTCTTCCATTGTGGTAAAAGTAACCGATTATCAATGAATTACTGATTTGCTCTGTATGTTTCTCATTTCATTGCTTAAGATTCTTCGTTTTAGGGGTTACGACTCCATGAAATTAAAATTAAAATTTTGAATCTTTCATGTTTATAAATGTGATGTCAGTATTTTTAAAAGCAACAACAACTTTCTGCACATTGTGCTAGATGGATGAAATGCATTCAGGGGTGTAAAAGTACAGAGATTCGGTTTAAAGGCTGAGTTTACTCCAAAATGAAAATTCAAACCTGTCATAGAGGAGGAGTAAATTATGACAGAATTTTTATTTTGGGGGAACCATCCCTTCAAGCATGGGTGCCATGTGAAAGTTTTATTTCAAGAGCCTGTCTTTATATTACTTACTTTTAAGAAATTCTTTAATGTAAAGAAGTTAAAAGATGTTATTTCCAATTCATATGATTCGAAAGCAGATGGAAGGCCGCCTCAGTTTCCCTGTCATTGTATGGATGCATGGAGACTGCAGCGGTCAACCACCAATTTCCCGGATTGATTGAAAAATTTGTCAAACTAAATCGTGTATTTTGTATTATGCCATTGTATATAATGAACTATGGTTACTCGTGTACTTTACACCCCTGCCTAAATGCCAGTTCCGTTTTTAATGAGGAATGGAAAGAAGGCGATGAGACAAGAATATGTCTATAACTGTCATACGGTCGATGTTAAAGAGAGTGTGAATCTCTTAAAAATCTAAAAACAGTGTACGTGTCTCAGCCCACACACACACACACACACACACACACACACACACACACACACACACACACACACACACACACACACACACACACACACACACACACACACACACACACACACACACACACACACACTCTGTGTGATAGTCGTGTTGGAGTTGATTTCTTTTTGTCTTTCTGTTTTTGATTTGGTTTCCATACATTGTTTCATATTCACTATCCAGGGACGGGGTTGTGTCTTTTTCTCTTGCATTTTGTGAATCTAATGATGCACTTATGTTGCCCCACTTTTCCCTTCTCTTCAAACCTTACCTACTAAAGGAGGGAATACCACTTTATTGGTAAGTGGATGTTAACCAAAAGGGAGTTCAAACAAAACAGAATAACCATTTAAAAGCTGTAAAAACAGGAGAGTGGGTCGCTGCACATCTCAGCAATTGTCTGCAGGACAAATCAATCCACAAGCAAGTTCTATTGAGTAGAAGACCAGTTGTTTTCTAATTCGATTGAATCTATTCTTGTGAATCTTTATTTCGTTCCTTCCATTTCTGTGATGTTCTGTCGAGTTGTCTGTATTTTTTTCTAGTTTTCGTTTTCACCTTTTCGTTCGTAGCTCTTTCTGAAATTAAACAAGTCCTCTTTCTCTCCTTTATACTGAAATCTCTGTCACTCTCTCTTAACTTCATTTCTTTCACAGTTTGGCATATTCTCCCTGTCCCCTTTTTCTTTTCCTTTCTTTTCTTTCGGGACTATTCTTTTCAATCATTATGGTTTTGCATGCCGAGTATTGCATGCGCTGCACCATAGAGGACTGTCTGTAAGCCAGAGAGAATTCCTAGCACTTTCTTTTAGATATTTTTTTGCCACGATGACGCTCTTTTGTCCATGTGGAAAGTGATTCTAATTTCAATGTTTATTTCTGTTTGTTTTTTTTTCACGTTTATTTTTCTTTTCCCTTTGTTTGGTTTGTCGGTTAAAATTCATCTACAGAAGCCTCGACCGCTGGTCCCGTCGCCGTCCGGCTCGCAGGCGTTTGCATCGCCCCACGTGAGAGGTGCCAAGCAGCACGCCGCTCTTCCCAAGAGTCCTGCAGTCCAGACGGCTGAAGACACCTGCAGAGATGCCAAACCGCTGTCTGAATCGTCAGGGAGGCGCGGCGGGCGGCCCAGGGTCAGAGAGAAGGCAACACACTCGCCGACTCACTCGCCGACACACAGCAGCGACTCGCAGCGTGACCCGCATGATAAAACCAAGAATCAGAAGAAGTAAGAAGTGAAACATACTGGAGGAATCATCTGTTGGTTTAAAGCAGAATCTTATTTTACTGTGTTTCCTCCCAGGAGGAAAGGATCTCACTCCTCAAAGCGACACCACCGAGGTCGGGGTCATAACCGACACCGTAGTTCCTCAATGTCTCCGGGTCGACACAAGCACCCGTCCAGGAAAAAGAAAAGCAAGAGTCATCGCAGCAGTTCCTGGAGCAGCGGGAGATCAACCTCACGAGCTTATTCTAGAGAACGTGAACCCAGCAAGGGCAAATCACCACACGTGCGCCAGAACAACTCCAGGTACATCACACATATCCATTGAAGGTGTCCGTCATCCATATCACTGAACCGGCTGATTCAGATATAGAGTAGAAACATGATCGAAGTATTCCTGTTTAAATCATTTGGTTTGTGAAGGATAAGTGAAGTTAAAATGATGCATCCCAGTGTTTTTGTATTTCTTTTCATGTTTATAGTATATTGTATATTCAACAGAATGTATGTTGTGTTTTCTGCATGTCTGTGTGTGTGTAGAGAGCGAGACAGTCCTCATCATTCAGATGCAGAAAGAAGTCGCCGGCGATCCCGCAGTTACTCTCCTATTCGGAAGAGAAGGAGAGACTCCCCTAGCTTCATGGAGGCTCGAAGAATCACCAGGTAAAATTCTACTATTTAACTCTATTGGAATGATGATTGTTTTATATGAACTGATTTTTGTGTTTTTATTGCTACCAAAACCACAAAGAATCATCAATTCAGACAAATGGTAAACTACCAGTGAAAAGTTTTGAGAAACTTACCCTTATGCATTCAGACATTTTCCAAATTTTACAATCACAATAAACTCATGAAAGCTCATAGAATTATGAAGTAAATCATGGGAATTATGTTATAACAAAAAATTGAATAAATAAATAAAAAATAAAATAAAAGGTTACCTTTGATCATCTTCAGTGTCACCTTTAGATTAGATTATGCAGAAAGGTTTTCTTGTCGTTTCCTCTAAGAGCTTCTTAAGGGCCTCCCCCTTAAGATGCTTTTTAAACCCATTTTTAAAATCCCTGTCACTGTCTATTCTGCACTCTTGTTGGCAGAGCTTTCTTTAATATTATTTGCCAATCATACATTTTGTCATGAAAAAAAAGTTTTTTAAATAATATTTTGTTTTAGACATGTACGCATTCACTATTATATCAAAGTGTCTCAAAACCAATATTTATTCAGTGTGATCAGAATAAATTAAAGAGAGAGAACTGTACTGCAAGATTTTTGTTGTGATTGTTTTGTGTTTATAATAAAACAGACATCTGCAACACTGTTAGCAACTTAAACTTATTACGCATTACTTTAATTTTAAGTTTTAGATATGAAAAAGTCAACCAGAAAGTTTTCACTGCTAGAAAAAAACCTTATATTTCTTGGACTGCAACATGTACTCTTATGGTTAAACATGAGGGGATGTAAGTGATGTCCGCAGCAAATATTTCTCAGATGTTTTCAAGTCTCTGATGTATTAGATGTCACTCTCTTCTGTATGAAGGTTTCCTTGAAGGCTTCAGACAGGAATGATGCTGATCGGCAGGCATTGGTTACCATAGTAACCATTGTCCTGCATCCGGACCCCTGAAGCAGCTTCCCCAAGAGTACAACTTTATTCCCTCTCTCCTGTTCTCTGTCTCTGTCGTAATCACTTGATCTTTTCTGCTCTCAGCATTAAACTTACATCACAAAACCTCCTGCTGCTTCCTCACAGATCAGCACTAACAGTCCTAAGAAACAAGTGTCAGATTTTACACTTGTGTTCCAGAAAATGCCCAGCGAGCTGCATAGCCAGGTTAAAAGAAGATGCAATTTATATTCTGCCTTTACAAAATGCAGTCCCAGAATACATTGCAACAACCTTAGTAAAATTCCTATATGTCTAATTTCATGACTGGTAGAAAAGCAGCTCCCTGGGTTCTGGGATCAGAAGTTTTAAGTGATAGTTCACCCATGATGAAAATGTTGTCATCATTTACTCACCCTTTGTCATTTCAAAGCTGTACAAGATATTTGAAAGACTTCAAGATATTTTGAAGAATGTTGGTTTTTGAAAAGCGAAGACACCTATTTGCTTCTATTGCATGGACACGAAACCAATAGGGGTGATAGGAACCAGATTCCAACATTCTTCAAAATATGTTCTTTTGCTTTCTGTTGAATAATGTCAAACAGGTTTAAAATTTCAAGAGGGAGAGTAAATTATGAAGGATTTAATTTTTGGGTGAACTATCACTAAAACCAGTTTTTATAACATATATTGCTGCTCAGACTGACCTCAATGTCTTCTGTCCTCTTACAGAATCTCAGCACAGTAATCTTTTATTTTACTTGTACATGATTTACTTTAACAACAGTTCTCTATTAACACTTAAGGCTCATCAGGGTGTCTATGTGTGTAGGTATGTTTGTGCGTGCGCGCGTGCGTGTGTGTGTGTGTTAGTGTGTGTGTGTGTGTGTGTGTGTGTGTGTGTGTGTGTGTGTGTGTGTGTGTGCGTGCGTGCGTGCGTGCGTGCGTGCATGCGTGTGTTCAACATCATGTAAGTTCATGAAGATGTTTGTAGAAAAAATAACCCTCGCTAATCAAAGCTGAAAATTCTTTTCCAGTAACTAACCAAAACTAGCAGTAACTCCACGTGTGACCACAATAAAATACTAAAGATCTTAAAATAACATAGTAGTGAATTGTTTCTAAATACTTTTAGCACATTTATTGTAAGTGTTTATATGTTTTGTTGTCAAAGTGTTATTTAAAAGGAAATCCTGTCATTTTTACACCCACAGCATTTAAAAGCTATATAGGTCTCTTCTTCCGTCATACACCAAAGAAGATATTTTGAGAAATGTCTCAGTGGAGGTCAATTGATGTCCGTGGTGTTTGCATTTCAACGTTCTTCAAAATATCTTCTATTGTGTTGTGCAGAGGCAAGCAAGTCCTATAGATTTGAAATGGGGGTGAATAAATGATGAAAGAACGTTTGGTTGAAGTGAACCAATAGTACAGTGTTACATATAATATCTGTCTGTTCCTTTGCAGCGCACGGAAGCGGCCCATCCCATACTACCGGCCCAGCCCGTCCTCCTCCAGTTCCGCGAGCAGCTACAGCAGTTCCAGTCGCAGCCGGAGTCGCAGTCGCAGTTACAACAGCTACAGCAGTTACAGCAGCTACAGTCGCAGCCGGAGTCCATCCAGCCCCGCACACAGTTACTGCAGTCACAGCAGTTATGAGAGTCCTGGATTCTGACCGACCACAAACATCTACACATGTTCTCTCCGACCACTGGGTCCGTCCTGGAAAACCCTGTCCAGGTGAAACTCCAACAACACAGGAATCCTTCCTGACTGTAACATTTTTGCAGGTTGGAAATCCCGTTTTTATGGCATATCGTTCCCGAGAACAAAATGGCTCAGTGTGAACCCGAGAAACCAGTTTATAAACACAATCTAAACATAATTCAAACTAAAAATTGACATGCCTGTTTCAAATTTACAGAATGTCATATAATGTCCAGCAACACACACTGATGCAAACATTTACATTGAGGCATTTAGCAGATGCTTTTATCCAAAGCGACTTACAAAGAATCGAGGAGACGATAAAGCGATAAATAGCAGACAACAATAGGTGAAAGAGGAAAAAGGTAAAGTTTTTATTTATTTATTTATTTATTTTATATAATGAGTGAGTAGGTTAGATAAAAGGTTTCCTAGTGGGTTAAGTGTAGACGGAAGAGATTAGTTTTTTAGGCATTTTTTAAATATGGAGGCCGAGTCTGCCAAGCGTGATACCAGAGGCAGAGAAGGGGCGAGAGAGCGATTTCTTACCCTTTTGAGATGGCAACACAAGATCCATCATTTATATGAACAGACTTTAAAGCCTGAAGAACAAATATGAGAGAAGCACTTTTTCCAAAATTCTTCCACAATACAAAAAAATAACCAAAAGCCTGAAAAGAGTTATGACAAAGTATGACAAAGTTCAAAATCCAGACACAGAATTCCAGATCTAAAGACACAAGAACAAAATATTACGTATGACAGTAGTTCAATATTTAGGAATTGGTTTTTCCAAAATCAACAGAAGAAATTAAAATAATAATGTGCATATAGAGAATGATGGCATTGAAGATTTTGTTTTAGGCTGTGACAGTATTTGCCTGACAGTATTTCTCATCCCACAATAAAAGAAGAAAAGAATGTCTCAATGTAAAACATCTTACAAATATGCCTCATTTTTTAAATGCAAATTATGATTTTGTCTTCTGATTTTGCCGTGAAATTCCCCAGACAGTTGTCATGTATTCTGTGGTTTTTAAAAATGTTGTATTATAAAGACAGTTTTTCAGGATATTTTAGTTTGATTATTTACGCTACAAGTTTTGGCTGTAAACTATGCACTGTATATTCCACGTAATACCGGATTACACGAGGCTTTGTGTAATCTTGGCATGATGCAGTGGAGAGGCTTCCTGTCAAAGGTCAACTTTACTTTCCTTTATTCTTGGATTCTTTGGAAAAATCCATATCTGATGCACCTATAATGCGAGACCTTTCTTATT
Source organism: Triplophysa yarkandensis (assembly GCA_033220385.1). Lineage (NCBI taxonomy): Eukaryota > Metazoa > Chordata > Actinopteri > Cypriniformes > Nemacheilidae > Triplophysa > Triplophysa yarkandensis. The sequence continues at coordinate 1,180,556 of CM065660.1, forward strand.
ATATACAGTTTTCACTTATATTTTGGCTGTGTCTATTGCATATAAATACCGTAAGAGCCATCATATAACCACCTACTGTACGTATGTACAGAAATCCCTGTTGTTTATAACTGTTCATTTCTAGTGTGGACACACGTCCCCCGATACCAGGCTGCAAACTACACACGCACACAATCTTTTCAACGTATTTATTACCTAGGATATTTTATTTATTCTGTGATTTTTACAATGCTATTTATTTAAAAAAATAATTGTTATTTATTTAATGTCCCTTGCATATTTATTTAATTAATTTATAAAAACTATTTTATAAGACTTTTATTTTCCGTGCATTTATTGCACATTTGCAAAATATGTTAAAATGCGACAGAATGCGAAAACACGCTCATGACTTGTGGTACAAGTTCAGGCACATTTTTTTTTTGCATCTGTGTGGAATCTAAATGGACCCTATTTATTAATATATTTTTCTGAATTTATTGTAAACTATTTATCATTGCATGTCATTGCGAATTTTGTAAAAATGTCTAATCTTCCATCAGAATGTAATACTTGCTCAGCCTGTTAAGTTACAAGGCCCTGTTACTTCACTTCTCCATCAAACACTTCACTCTATTCTGAAATCTAATGGATACGATCATGAGGTTACTCGGCTTCACGAGAAAAAAGTGTCGCAGAAACGCTTCACAACGACTTTAAATGTAAAACCAAACTAAACGATGATGTTTTTTATGCAGTTTGTTGCTGTACCCTGTTTTATAGTTTTGCATTTTTTTTGCAAATAATTTATTCTATTATTTCTGATCTCGTTCCTTTGTCCTGTGGAGACAGAATGGACTACTTAAGTTTGGTTTTCCTGTGAGTTTTGGAGAGCTTTTTAACGAACTGTATACAGGTGCAGTGTTCACTCTTGTACAGTTGAACTTTGACCTCGCGATGCTGGAACAGGCGTCCGTCTTCCGCGTCACTACACAGTGTTATATCATTTCCTTTAATTATGTGAGCTGGATGAGCTCTAACAGCTGAAGTGTGTAAAAAGTCAGTAGATTTAGTGTATGAGTCATATTTAAACATATAATAAAACTATCTACAAACTAATAAACGTTGCCCTGTTCTTCTTTTAAATATTGAGGGGTGCATCCGTGTAATATTAAAACTGTCCTCATTTTCACACTCATGGGATTTCTAGGAACACATATGTAGATGTTTTGAGAAATGACTAGGTGCTTTTGTGTCCGTAACGGAAATCAATTGTTATATGCTTACGGGCATTCTTCAAAATATCTGTTTTACGTTGTGCAGTAGAAAGAAGGAGTAAATGATAAACTCTAAGGTTTTCCAAACACTGAAGGAGTGTGAATGTGATTACTTTGCAGTTGCTGTGTATCAACACTAGAGGTTGTTTTGGTTCTTGTGGATCAGATCATGTGACCCGTGTCTCTGTTTTATTCTAGAAGGTTCTTGTTCTCATTTACACCAGCCTTTGTAGTGGGAATATGGAGCAGTTATATTTTTAGTGTGGTACCTTTAATCTCTCCACATTTCTAGTCATTTCTAAAATATGCAATAATGCAGTGTAATAAAGGCCTTATATTTCTATTTATGCTGTATTGCTAAGTCTTTAATTTACATTTTTATCTTTGTACATTTACATTTTTTCTGAGTATAGCAGCTTGATCCGTTCATTTATAGGTGCAATATCAAAAAAGTGTATTATAATATTCATAATAATAATAATTTATTATTATTATTATTATTATTGTTTTTGTTATTATCATTGTTATTATTATTATTACTATTTTATTATTATAACTATTATACTTTTTTCTCATTATTCTTGTTATTCTTATTATTGTTATTATTATTATTATTATTGTTATCGTTACTATTGTTGTTCTTATCATTATTAATACTAATATTATTGTCACAGGCATTCAGTGGTTTCTAACAAAAAAGTTGTGAAAGAGGATAGTTTTACATTCTTTGTTTGTCTGTATGTAGATTTTGCTAGTCTTTTTTGTCCTCTTTGTTTAAAAAAATCATGCCAAAATTTTCAATAATTTGCATTGTAAAACAAGCTATTGTCATACACAGGGTCACTATTGGATCAGTAATTTAACTAAATATTACTAAGACAAAGGGATTGTCCACGACCCTAAAGATTGTACTTAGCTTGACCAGAACTGTGGTGTAGAACAATCCCAAACATTCCTTCACTCCGGTGTAATGAGTGTGTGTGAAGCCCTGTGCCTTGGATTCCAATCTTGTGCCTATCTCTCCGCGAATAGACATTCTAGTCACTTCTATAAATATCAGGATAGGAAGGGGCTAGAACACGTGTGTGTGTTTGTGTGTGAGGAAAGGGGTGGGACAGCTAACAAGTTCTCTATAAATCCCAGAGCTCCCAAACAGGAGGCAGAACTTGCCTGGAAACTTTCAGTGCAACCGACAAAGTTCAGCGATGGCGGAACGACGCATTCCTTTCACTTTCATGAGATCTCCATCCTGGGACCCTTTCCGGGACTGGTACCAGGGCAGCAGGCTCTTCGATCAGGCCTTCGGAATGCCAGCCCTCTCTGAGGAGCTGCCCACCCTTCCTAGCGCGCACTGGCCGGGATACATTCGGCCCTTCGCTCATCCAGACTTGGCCTCTTTTATGCACATGAGTCAAATGCCCATGTCACCCCCAGCTGTCATGATGCAGCCCCCGGTGGTGCCCTCGACATACGGCCGGGCTCTCACCCGACAGCTGAGCACTGGAATGTCAGAGATAAAGCAGACTCAGGACTCATGGAAGGTCAGCCTGGATGTGAACCACTTTTCTCCTGAGGAGCTGTGTGTCAAGACCAAAGATGGTGTGGTGGAGATAACAGGTGAGCTCTTTGTTTTCCAAAAATACTTATTCTTGTCAATCGAGCTTGGTCAAACACTGTGTGGGCCTTTTTCCTGTGGAATACAAAGGAAGATATTTTGAGAAATGTCCGTGGTTTTGTGTTCATACAATGTGGTTTGGTTTTCTTAGATGATTTTTATCTGTTTTAAATGTCTTCTTTTGTGTTCTGTAGAAGAAAGTCATACGTGTTTAAAATAACACGAGATATTCGAGTATTTGGACACACAAGTGCCATTCAATTTTTGAGCAAGAGAAGCTTTTAAGCAAAGCAAATAAACATTAAAAAAGTGTGCTGTTTTTACAATCCAGCAGCGAACATTTGTTCATTTTTCATCCAAGGCAATGATGTTCACTGTGTCTGGGAAGTTTTTAATTCTGCAACACTAACATTTTATTCATATTTATATTTTACTCTCATGAAGGTAATACATGACACACCTTTATCTGTAAACTTTGAGGCAGAACTTCTTTGTAAAACGCTTAAAAAATGATATGCTGGCAAATCGAATCTTTTGAAGGGAGGGGATCTCAAATTCCTGAGATATTACATAGCCAGAGCCCATCCCAGGCCATCAGCTTTTACTTTCTAATGAGTGTGATGTCAAAGCCTTCACATCAGATATAACATATAGACAGTGTATGGAATCATCTTTATAAAGAGGCAGAATTCAGAGGAAAATGAAAAGTTTACAGCACAGAACATTTTAAATGTCAGTTTTATTTCAGTTTTTGGCACTATGAGATCTAATATTCCCTTTATGACCTGCTCTTACAATATCACAATGCATTTCAAACTTTATTATATAAATCTCGCTCTACTGGAAAGAAATCTGATGTCTGTAGATGACGGCTGTTGTTTTCTTAAGATGTACAGTGACACTTATCTTCAATGATAAGAGACCTCAGATGTATCAGTTTCATTAATAGATGTGTTGTCTAAACAAACTGAGCTGTTGGCATGGTGCTGGATAAGCACATGTCGGTTTTGGAGGGCCGTTAGATTTTAATACAGTGAAAGCATATGATATATTTAAATTATGACAGAGAGACTATAAGATTGAGCTCAGTTCCAGTTCGCTGATGCACATTGTGATTCATGAAAGTATGAACATATTCAGAAAGAGAAAAAACAATTATTCAAAATTGTGAGATTTAAATCAAGAAAAGCAGTAATATTGAATAGATCTTTTATTGTTTGTCTTTTATCTGTGGTGTGTGTAGGCCAGCACCAAGAAAGGAAAGACGAGCATGGCTTTGTGTCCAGAAGTTTTACTAGGAAATACACGTAAGTATATCATCAAGAGATTTTAACTATGCTTTAAACTCTTCAAATCTATATGGAACCTAAAAGGGTCACATTGAAATAGAGTTTTGGAGTTTAAATAGAGTTTTAGAATTTTTTTTAAATTGGAGTTTTGGTCTATTTTAAATACAAAAAGAGGTTATAAGAAGAAAGTAAATTAATGGGATGGAAAAAAAGATTTAAATTAAGAAAAAAATGGTCTTACTTCATTTGGAGATTAAAACTTAAATTAACTAAATTCTTATACTTCTTTTCCCTATGACAAGACAAATATTTTAGGTTTGTCAAGAAAATCTGTGCTGATTTAAAATGTGTAATGTATTTGAATTACAAACAAAATAAAAACACAGTGTTGAGTTTTATGTACTCTTATTCTATATTGTTATGTTTTAAATAATGCAATAATGCAAAAAGGTTAAAGGTGTGTTATACTCAATGCAAAACCCTAATTGCAATAATGTGAACCCTTTGTGAACTTTATTAAGAAATAAAAACAAAATATTGACAACATCATTGTAAAATATTGTACTATTTAATTTCTGTATTCTAGTCTGCCACCTGGTGTTGACTCAGAGAAGATCAACTCATCTCTGTCTCCTGAAGGAATTCTGACTGTTGAAGCTCCATTGCCAAAACCTGCCATCATGGCCTCTGAGATCAACATCCCTGTGAACACAGTCAGCAGTGCTGCTTCCGGAAAGAGTGACAGCCCAGCAGCAAAGAAACCTTGAGCTCCAAAACACACACACACACACACACACACACACACACACACACACACACACACACACACACACACACACACACACACACACACACACACACACACACACACACACACACACACACACACACACACACACACACACACACACACACACACACACACACACACACACACACACACACACACACACACACACAGAGAGCCACTGTTTCATAGATATGTCTCCTGCATGGGCTTCATTTTTTTAGTTGCTGGTTAAATTGCTGGTTCTAATTGCTGGTTTTCTAGGATAAAATACAGAAAAAAAAACTTTAATAGAATTCATTCATGATTCTGTGATAACTTTGTTTTTGTTTTTTGGCAATAAAGTTCCACAGATGTCAAAAGTGCCTTTATTCCCATCTGGTGTCTTGATTTATTTAATATTTAAACGATATTTTAATAGATACATGCATAGTTAGCAAATGTCTCTACAAGAACAAAACTAACTTAATGTATTGTTTTATTTCATTTAAATGTTTTTGAAATGGATGATTTTGACTGCATTTTGAAAAAAGAACAGTCAATAAGAGCACAGCGTTTACTCTTTCTAAAAGCATCTCAGGGCAAGACCTTAAGATGCTTGAGAAAGAGACAAGAAAACGTTTCTGGACATTCAAGGTCAAAAGGTGATTACATTGAAGATGAGCAAATTTAACTAGATTTTTTGTTATATTATATAATATAATGTCCATACAGGTCCCTTTGTTTTATTTCATTATTAGAGTTTACTGTTATCATACAATGTTGGAAATCATGAATGCATACATTTCTGTACGTAAACTTTTGACTGGTGTTTATGTAAACTGAAACGTGAAACGTAAAATGAACATATAAAAGATATTTGTTTATTCCTTGCAAGTGCATAAGAAAATCGAAGACGATCGTTTCATCTCAAACTGGCATACAGAAGTAAGACATCTCTCATAATCATCTAAAAGACATTCAAAAGCAATATTTTTGTGCAGTTTATCAGTGAGATTGAATTAACATCCTAATCATAAAGAGAGATAATGTTAATATTTAAGGTTATTTTTGCTTGATCTTGCATGTGAGTGAACGTCCGTGGCTCATCTGTTTGAACTTTGTGTTGCAGTTTTTGCGTAGGCACACTTAACTTGTGCAACTTAATGCCCAAGATGAACGATGCACAAAATCAGAAGAAACACAACACGTTCAGTGGCACTGAAGGGTTTAGTAAAGCCATTATAGAGAGTGTTTTTATTGAACTATGAAGGCCGAGTATCCATAACGGCAGCACACATTTAACAAGGTGCATTATGGGACATTAAGGTTTTTAATGAAAGACACTCCATGATGTTTGTAATTATGGTAATGTTACTGTTGTTAAAATTATTTTGCTTGCATTAGGTCTTTGTAGTGGTATTTGCAAAATATAATTTATTTCTTAATTTAAGTCAAATAAATGATATACAAGTCTTAATCATTTCTGATTTGTTTTTTTAATTTATTTCAGTAGTAATGGGATATTAAAGAAAGTCCAAACCGAGAACCTTCAAGTCTACAGCAGGTTTGCTAAAATGACAGAATTATTTTGTTTGTGTCCCCGTATATAATTTAAATGAATATGATTTATTTTGTGATTAGCTGCAAAGAGTTGTGTTTAGTCTAAGACTCCTAAATGCATAATATGTGGATTTAAATAAAGAGTTTTGTTATTAAAATGAAAAAATATTACAATACTATTACAAATTGTAAATGTGTGCTTAAGTAAAGTAAATAACTGTTAAATACACATGTTATATGAAACAGAAAAAGGAAAAGCTAAATAAACCATTGTTTTACTAAAGAATAAGAATGAATAATAATAAACACAAATATCATCTGTAGATCTGGAACTCATAGGAAATATGTATGTGCATAATTATAAGCCTTTTCAGAACACTCGTGAATAAAAGTATAGAATTGTATAGTAAAGAATATTGTCATTACAGTTTGCCATTGGCTACTAAACTGAAGAAGTAAAACAGTACTGTAATAAAGTGTTATAGAATAATTTATCAATCTGCCCGCCCCCAGAAACATAGCTTCACAGACAGCTGACAAAAATATATTTTATGATTAATTGTTCATATTTATGTTTAAAGTTTGACTTTAAGCAGGAGACAGCAAAAGCTGGTTTAAATATTAATTAATAAAAACATATTTCTTTTATTATTATTTATTTTGAATAACTGTTGTTTTCCCCAAAGTTTTGTTTTGGCATCATTATCAAAAAAATTATTAAATCTAGGCATTGCATTGAAGTAAAACTGTTGTTATCGTGACAGCGCTTGGCAAGTGTTACAATGTTCACACAAACACATTTCTTCCCTCGGACGGATCAATATTTGCTGGTGATGTGGGAATCAGCTCAACCTGCTTGCATCTGCTCTGCTGATGTTCTTTTACGCAGACAAACTGCCTGCTTTTGCAACAGGGCGCCATGTGTTTCTCTAAATCAGCATTTGAATGTAATTTAAGATAATGTTTTCTGTGAATGATATACTGTACTCTGCAAAAGTCTTAGGCAGCATTTGCACCCCAATAAGTGATTTAAAGTTATTTATTAATATTAAAGTTATTTAAAGATATATAGATTGGCCTTTAGAAGATACATATAAAAATATTAACTCGTGTATGAGTTTACATGTTTAGACATTAATTTGATCATTGTTTGTATAAACCCAGTGAGATTGCAGATGATGTGAAACAATAGCCAGTGCTCCACACAGAAATCTATTTGATCTATTGTTATATTAAAAAAAGAGAAAAATAAAAGCATAAAGCATAGTCTCACTGGATTATTGCAAATAATAACAAAATAAATGTTTAGAAATATTTATAAAAATATATAGTAGCAATTTTGCAATGACTGAAATTCAGTGTTATATGTGTGGTTTTCCCTGTTAGTTAAGTATTCAACCATGACTAACCTACCCATAAATATAGTTATAGTAAAAAAAAGCTAAGAAATATATGGCAGATCCTTTGATAAGAAATAGACAATGTCTCCGACTTGTAGTGAAGTCAAGCATTTATCACCAATATAATAACTGATTTTTACATATGCTGGGAGAAAAGTTGTGCTTAAAGGGCCAGCTCACCCAAACTGAAAATGTTTTCTGAAGAATGTTGGTAACCGAACAGTAGTGGCACTGATTCACTTCTATTATATGGATACAAAACCAATGGAAGTTAATAACTTCTGGTGTATTCTGCGTGAGAAAGTCATACGGATTAAAAGTATTAAAAGGGTGAGTAAATAAATGCAATTTTAGGGCGAACTATCACTAAGGGATGCTAAACCTTATATCTTTTGAGATATATAGATGTGCCTGTTCTAGAGCAAAGATGAAGCAATGCGAAGACATTCTCTCCTAATGTGATATTTTGTGAGTCAATACGATTTAAAGAAATCGACCCCTGAAATAAATTTGAGACTAAATGTGAACTGTTGGCATCAACTGTCTGGCAGATGCTGGCATTAGGCACAGCCCTTGGCTATCTAGATGGCACGGGCAGGCACAGGATGGGAGGGAATACAGGAGGTCAAACAGTGTGTGTCTATACCAGACCGATGCTTGTGCCTGAAAGAATCACGTGCGATTCTTAAAAAACTTTAGTATGTATTATTTATAATCTGACGTCAACAGGAAATTACAGCGACAGCTCTGGTGGTTCGAAGAGCACAGTCATGATTTATTTTTCACTTATCATTATTATTATCATCATTATGTTTCTTATGTGCATCCGCTACATGACTCACATTAAAGATACCAGTAGACGAGGAAAACCCAAGAAAATACAAATCATAAGAAGAGTTAAAGTACCATGAGCGAAAAAAAACACTATCACAGCATATCTTCAATAGGTCACAGTAGATTTGGACAGAAATAGCACAGAAAATCATTTAAAGAACAACATTAATCTGTTTACAATGTATTCACCATGATAAACACCGGACACGCTAAAGGTTCGAGCACTGGTGTTTCTGTTTTTTTATTATATTTTTTGTCTTTTCAGCTTTTTGGTTTATTAAAAACAAAATACAAGAATCGCATGTCACTATAGCAACATCCATAACAGGTTAATTTATGGCAAACACGGATTGTTTTTGGTATAGCGTACTTCAGCAAAGAAACAAATAAATGTAGGAAGAAATCAAAACAGATTTTAACAATCCAATATAAGGTAATGTATAGAAAAGAACGAATGAATTGATAGGCATTTCCTGTTCATATGAATACATAACATCTACACCTCGTGAAGTTATTAAAGTCAAGCTATGGTATATAAATACATCACCGGCATGCACAATATTGTATTATCAAGAATATTGGAGATGTAATCGTCCTACACTGAGAAACAGTATAACAGGCAAGTGCGTTTCATGACAAACTACTAAAAGAATCTCAAATTTCTAGTGCACTGTCAAAAATATTGGTCTGGCCAAACAAAGGAACCAATCAAAAAAGTCTATGGTACCTGGGTGATAAAGTAAAAGTGCCATTATTTTAGCAAAGCATCTGGATTTTATGGAATTTCAGAATTCCTCTTTTGAAATTTTGTTTCTTTTACATTGTGGGGCAGGCTGTTTAATTTTGCTTTGTGTCTAGTATAATAATGATAATAATAACGATTTTCCTTTTTAACAGGAATGTGCACATAACATGTAACCGGGGAACAGTGTTACTGCCGCGCACCTATTCAACATTAATACTGTCATTAAAGGTGAGATGTGAATTTTTAAGTGGCACAGAAAACCAGTTTGACGTAAATAACTAACGCACAATAGTGGGTGGAATCTTTACGTACGGATATCAGACAATAACGCAATCGTTCGCGTCGGTGCAGCTATAAAGTACATAAATATATGCAGCCGCAATACGAAAACAGTCTGTGTGCCGTGTGTATAAGTCGTAACCTTTCTTCTTCATACAACGACTGACGGACTGACTGACAATCGTCTTTCTTGGTGTTGTCTGAACAAACAACCGAGGAGAAATTCCTGTAATTTTTCCTTTTAAGCTGCGTACGTTTTTTTAAATAAGAAGCATACCGTCTTTATAACGTTCCTATTCAACTATCAATTTCTTACAACCCTAATTTTGTTTTGTGTGAAAATAAAAAGAAAACTGCGCTGCATTTCCATCCGCAAAACATGGCGGACGCGATCCCACCATGCGGCCTTTTGTGAATTTTTCGTTTAACGTATACTTTGTTTTTTGTTTTTCTTTAATTGTGTGAGCACGCGTGTTTTATGTTACGGCTAAGAGGAAAGGGTCTCAAAGATCTACTCTTTTCCACTGCGTTTAGTTGTTGCCCTCACCGCCCTCGTCGTCCTGTTGATCGCTCGTCCAGAGCGTCAGGTTGTCTCGCAGGAGTTGCATGATGAGCGTTGAGTCTTTGTAGGAGTCCTCATTCAGAGTGTCCAGTTCGGCGATGGCATCGTCGAAAGCCGTCTTGGCGAGATGGCAGGCCTGCTCGGGCGCGTTTTGGATCTCGTAGTAGAAGACGGAGTAGTTGAGCGCCAGGCCAAGGCGGATGGGATGCGTGGGCTGCATATGCTCTTTGCTGATCTCATGAGCCTCGCTGTAGGACTTCTCTGAAGACTCCACCACCGCGGCTCTCTTCTCACCCGTGGCCACCTCTGCCAGGTAACGATAGTAGTCGCCTTTCATCTTCAGATAGAAGACTTTGCTCTCGTGCTGGGTTTCGCCGCAGTTCTTGATCAGGAAGTTGTCGAGGAGGTTGAGCACGTCTTGGCACACGGTCTCAAGCTCCTTCTCGATCTTCTCTCGGTAGGCGCGAACCATCTCAATCTTTTTCTCATTGCCGTCGGCGGACGTCTTCTGCTCAATGCTGGAGATGACGCGCCAGGAAGAACGCCGTGCGCCGACCACGTTCTTATAGGCCACAGAGAGCAGGTTTCTCTCCTCGTTTGACAAGGCCTCGTTCAGCTCTGTTACCTAGGAGACAAGGATGAAGAAGATGGGTTATGTTCTGCTGAGCATCACTTACTAAAGTTAATTATAAATACCATCAATACAATGTTCTTTGTGGGATGGCTTTCTTCTTGAATAAGCAAAATTACATTGCTGCTGTCCTTCTGAAATCTTTTTTATTTTTTGCCATAAAACACCCTTGGCCTACCAATTTTTCATTTCTCTAAACTATTTAAAAGTGTTAAACTATTAAACTATTTAATAAAGTCAAGTTTTTTTTTTATTTTCTGAAAAACTGAATTTGGACGGTTTGCAATGATTGTACTTCTCTGATCTGCCATTTCCAGACACATGGGAAACCTTATGTTAAAAGCAACATATAAACAACCAGAATGATCAAAAATATGCAACTTTATTTGTAATGTTGTGGGAAGTGTAGTGCGTTGGCTTGCAACATTACTATCCAAAAATTTCAAGTTGAATTCTCTGCTTTCGTCAAAGTTTAGGTTGGAGAACGTCATTTTGGAATATCACATAACTATATGAAAAAATGACCGATGTGAAGGAGGGCCAGAGTGTAATATTGTCAATGTAGTCCATAATGTGCATTCTTGATTCATGGCGGCATTTAAGGGAACAATACAACTAATCTCAACGAGCACAACCAGAGAATTACTATATTGGGATTTTTTACTAATCCATGGTTGGGTCCAATATGAGCAGAACCTTAAATATTCATTTTTGACTCATACGCTGAAATTGGTTTCTCTCTTTTCTCCTCTACTACAGTATGTCAGATGCCATGTTTTGAGAAGCTCAATGTTTGCTGTATCATTGCAGCATCTCAGTACATGTTTGATAATCTAGACATCATATACTGTAATGTTGTTCTCTATATGTTCCCTATAAAATCTGGATTCAGTGTTACACTCAGTATTCTGTTTGTTCAGTACGTTCTATACTCGCTCGCACTCTCTCGTTCCAGCTCAAGATCACATTTACAGATCAATTATTCTAAAACCCACTGCATTAAGAAACCTGAGCCTAAAGGAGATGATGTGATTATTGCTATAGCATTCAGAGATGCATGCGTACAGTGCTTGTATTGTTGCATTATTTTTTACACACTTCCTTTAAATTGTTCCTCACATAACACACGCACAGTCTTACGCAGACAGCAGGGGGTGAGTAAAAAGCAATCTTCCGTTCCCATAGAAACAGGGCAATCGTCTTTGTTTGGACGCAGTCAACTATCTCTTCCGCTACCGTGGCAACAGCAGCAATGTCCATGCTTATTGCGTGTGTGTGTGTGTGTGTGTGTGTGTGTGTGTGTGTGTGTGTGTGTGTGTGTGTGTGTGTGTGTGTGTGTGTGTGTGTGTGTGTGTGTGAGAATGTGCACATGTGCAGGCGTGTGGTTGGATGTTACCTGATCACTTAAGATGTCAGGTGCACTGTGATTTATTAATTTTAATGTTTGGTATTTTTCAAATGTACCCATTTTTAACAGGGCTACTAATACGAGAGTAGGTGTTTATAGGAATACGTGCAAAACCACAGGAGGACATTATTTTACCTCGCCGCATGGACATGTGTGAAAGATGCTTTTTATCAAACCTAAATTGAAAGTATCTGTCTTTCTTTTGTTCACATACAACTGAATAACTTTATAGTAGTCTTACATTTACATGTCAATATTACATTAATGTAAAAAGAACAGTTCAGATAATCTGCCAAACTCTTTAAATGCCACAAAACATAGAAAAGTTTTCAACATAAATATGTGTAAGATCTATATTTTAAGAAATACTATAATACTTACTGATGCTTTTTGGTTTAGGTTGGATGATATGGTTTAACTCATTCCCTTAAACAAGGCCCGGTCCAACCATTATGATGCCTTATCAATATAAATTATACACAATTTGAGGCAAGCGTATTAAAGCTCTTGAATTTGTCATTCTATTTAGTTGAAATGTACAATATTGCGCCACAACAATGTGACAGTTATTCTGTCAGGAAGGCCTTCACCATAATGTCACTTCTATTGTTTTTGCATGAAAGAATGCCAAATACGCAGAACATGTTTGTTTGCAGATTATGACAGAGGGATGGTGAAGAAAGTAAGGTCAAGGTAAGAAATAAAATATAAAAGAATAAAGTCAGGCTGGAAAAGATAAACATGATAGCACATCAAACAGCCGATGAAGAGGATTTTGGGATGTGTTGGAATGCTTTTTCTAAACATATCATGTATACATATTAACTGCTTGACTGTACTGTGATAATTGACATGCAAGGACAATGAAGTTTTCTGTTTGACCGGTTTTCATTAAGTCTTTATCAGAATGAGTCGTGCAAAATGCTATTGTGTTTCTGTAAATGGGACGACTACTGTAGTGTTGTCATGATCCCACAGTGACCCTTTGTTTTCTTCGGCCCATCTTATTCAATGCAACTCATAAATTACATTTTATACTATCTGAGACGCCTTTCATTACTTTGAACTTATTTATATTTTTGAACAAATTCAAGATAAATTCCTTTGAGATGCATTCTTCCATTATTCTAGATAAACATGATAATGATCGCATCTCTTGTTTCCTTCCTCTTACCATCTACTTTAGAAATGACACACACTAAAGTGCTCTTGTTCTGCGGTACAACTGGTGCTAAGGGCACAAGGAGAAGAGACGGATGCTGGAAGGAGTGGAGGATGGGTGGATGAGGGATGTTGCAGAGGTGGAAGAGGGGATTCTTGCTGGAAGAAGCTGGATGTTGTTATATAATCGCAGAGCGACTGGAGATGTTTTAACATGTTAGTGCAGCTGCTACTGGCTTCTAAAAATAAAATGCATAAAAGCTTTATAACCACACGGTTATGAAATAAACATAAGTTACTGTCTTATATCCACATCTATAAAGTCAGATAAAAGATAGTGGATGCAGGTGGATGTGAGTGCACGGCGCAGGTAGTGAGTTTGGTCCTCGATATTCTGTACATTGAATCTGGTTGTAATGTGGAGTTTTGCAATATTGTTTAATATATTATCAAATCAGAATCAATCAGAGGCTTTTGATACATAAGCTACTAAGCCCCTTAAAAATATTATTTCTATGCCTTCCTTCATATTTTGAAGCAAAAAAAAATGTATGATGAATTCGACAGATTCCTTTATTTTAAAATAAGTTTTATTTTGGTATTTTTTGGAGAAATATTCCAAAGATATTGTGAAAATGGTGTGTTGACTTTTATAATGTAGTAATATAATTGTAGAATCCTGTGTATTATCTAAAAATGATGTTAAAATTGTACTTTTTGTGAGAAAATATGTGAAATTTACATACAATTTTTCTTGCGAGCGATCAAAACCACACTTTAAAACGCAACATTTATGTAATTCATGAAAGCAAAAAGTTTCTGCTGGTTATGTGACTGGTTTAAGTGATGGTCAATCCAATGGTTCATGGTCATAACTACACTAACAGATTGAGAACAAAACATCTGAACAAAGCTTAAATGAAACAAGTGACCCTCGTGCAGTAAATGGATCAAAGTCTCAATTCTAAAAACCACGTTTGACATCATAAGAGCTTTAGTGGTGTCAATAATTGATCAGAAATATATGCATTGATGAAGAACATCTTGTGTTTAACTCTGGTTTATTTCTTAGGCCGCTCAGGGCGTAGGCTGTCATCGGGTACTTGGCATTACTGCAGAGAGGAGGGTGAACACACACCCCTCAGCTGCAATGGGACCTTTCATCATGCTCGGCTTTCCGGTCAGCTGAGGAGCGGATCAATTTATGGCCTCATCGATCCTTCATCCGGTACATCTCAAAGAGGGATACAATCCAGGAAAAGTTTCTCTTTACCCACAAAATGCCTAAATAATTGTCAATACTCTTTGCATCATTAAGCTTTTAAGTGTTGGGTGGAAAAAAGCGATTCTTGATTGGCATTGGGAGAGCAGATGGATCCGGAGATCCATCCGGTGGGGGGCTGGGCAAATGCCATTAATGGTGAGTCAGAATTATTCATTAGTACAGATAAAAGAAACCAGTGCAGAAATGCAACACAGACCTGGTGGGTCTTAATTAAAGTAGGCCGATCTAGTATTCCTAATGAGAGGAAGGAGAGGAGACTGAGAGTTGTTAGGGATTATATCTATGTGAGTTAGGTGTATCAAATGTACGGTGCAGCAATCCCCTCCGTAACAATTGGTTTACCAGAAGCAGTCAGGAGATAGCACAATCAGACTATGACAGAGCATGTCGAACGCCCAACTCCATCTGCTTCAGTGATGCCTTCTTTAAGGAGTTAAAACAGAACCCCTCAAAGACAGTTCCTGATGGGCCACGAGCAAATAAGATGTCATAAATGCTATGTGCATTACTGCAAATCATTAAGATTGCACGGAATGGGGGTCTGTGATCATATGCCCCTGGATGAAGAATGATGGATGGTAGAAATGGTGCATTAGGGGCGCTGCGCCTTGGCACACGTTGCGGCACGCCTACATGAGCAAAGCATCCAGTGCGCCCAAAAACCACCCCGGTCCGTTTCAATCCTGGGATTTTGGGAACATCTGCCGTCATGCCGTTGGGTTTTGACGGCCACATGTCTGTACATTTACACGATTGCTATACACTGACCGATGGAGACCATCAGTGCTGCGTCTGGAGACTGATGCTGAGACAAAGAGCCCATGGACCAAATTTAGATCCTGCGCATCCTCACCAAAAATCAGGAGAACACAGATGATAAATGTTTGCCATGGAAGAATGAAGAGCATCTGAGCTCAATCCCTTTGGAAATGTCATATCAACCTTTACATCACATTTGCATTTCATCTTTGTTGAATTCATATGCATGGATGAAAATGATATACATTAAAGCTCATATTTGGTTCACAATGGAAAGGCACCGCCCCAGTGCGCAGGAACACCCCTGGCACCCATGCATACCTAACAATGGACATCTGGGGGGGTTTATTTTAAATATGATGACATAAATGCATCTCAGCATCCCTGTCACACACAGGCCTTATGTTAAAGAACACATCTGTACACTGATGCAGAGTACCACATCTTCCGGATTGCAGCATCATGTTAAATGCATTGCATTGACAGGTGCGCCTGTTGTTTGATTGACAGGCACATCGAGCATCTTCTGCATCCCATTACGCATAATCTCAAGTGGCACTCACCGATTTCATTGCAGCAGCCATGTCGTCATATCTCTCGGCCTGCTCTGCCAGTCTGGCCTTCTGTACCAGCTGTTCACGGTCCACCATGTTCGAGGATGCTGGAGTCACAGACGTCTGCGCGCTTTCTTAAGATGCGGGGTTCGTGGAAGACGCGCTCGGTCCTTCTGACGCTGCGGATGCTCTGTGCTGTCTGTGCGTGTGCCGGTGCCACAAAGCCCCGCCCACACTGTGTGACTGCGTTAGTGCCCCCCCTCAACACGCACACACGCACGCGTACGCACGCGCGCACGTACGCACGCGCGCACGCACGCACAGATTTTCACTGGATTGCGTCATCAGTAGGGTGATGTCACGATGGGTGATGACGGATGAATGTGTTTAAATACTTTATTTTAATGACACACCATTTAACTTAATTGAGATCATTGTAATTAGGAAGAACAATCATTCTTGACATGAGTGACCACCAGGACACAACATTTACCTGGAGCACAGTACAATACTTTCAATTTAATTTCCCATATCTAAAGTTCAGTTTGGCATATTTAAAGTTAGTTTGGAAAATTTAAAGTTTAGTTTGGAAAATTTAAAGTTTAGTTTGTCATATTTAGAGTTTGGTTTGTCATATTTAAAGTTTGGTTTGGCATATTTAAATGTTAGTTTAGCATATTTAAATGTTAGTTTAGCATATTTAAATGTTAGTTTGGAAAATTTAAAGTTTAGTTTGGAATATTTAAAGTTTAGTTTGTCATATTTAAATGTTAGTTTAGCATATTTAAATGTTGGTTTGGAAAATTTAAAGTTTAGTTTGTCATATTTAAAGTTTAGTTTGTCATATTTAAAGTTGGTTTGGAATATCTTAAGTTTAGTTTGGCATATTTCATTTTTTGTTTGGCATATTTAAAGTTGGTTTGGCATATTTCAATTGTAGTTTGGCATATCTAAAGTTAGTTTGGCATATTTCATTTTTTGTTTGGCATATTTAAAGTTAGTTTGGCATATTTAAAATTAGTTTGGCATATTTCAATTTAAGTTTGTCATATTTAAAGTTAGTTTGTCATATTTAAATTTAAGTTTGGCATATTTAAAGTTAGTTTGGCATATTTAAAGTTAGTGTGGCATATTTCAATATTAGTTTGGCATATTTAAAGTTAGTGTGGCATATTTCAATTTTAGTTTGTCATATTTAAAGTTAGTTTGGCATATTTCAATTTTAGTTTGGGATATTTAAAGTTAGTTTGGCATATTTAAAGTTTGTTTGGGATATTTAAAGTTTGGTTTGGCATATTTAGTTTGGTTTAGCATTTTTAAAGTTTGGCATATTTAAATGTTAGTTTGGCATATTTAAAGTTTGGTTTGGCATATTTAAAGTTTGACATATTTAATTGTTAGTTTGGCATATCTAAAGTTCAGTTTGGCATATCTAAAGTTCGGCATATTTAAATTTTAGTTTGGCATATTTAAAGTTGTTTGGCATATTTAAAGTTTGGCATATTTAAAGTTAGCTTGGCATATTTAAATGTTAGTTTGGCATATTTAAAGTTTGGTTTGGCATATTTAAAGTTTGACATATTTAATTGTTAGTTTGGCATATCTAAAGTTTGGTTTGGCATATTTAAAGTCTGACATATTTAATTGTTAGTTTGGCATATCTAAAGTTTAGTTTGGCATATCTAAAGTTCGGCATATTTAAATGTTAGTTTGGCATATTTAAAGTTGGACATATTTAAAGTTAGTTTGGCATATTTAAAGTTTGGTTTGTCATTTTTAAATTTTAGTTTGGCATATCTAAAGTTTAGTTTGACATATTTAAAGTTTGGCATATTTAAAGCTTGGCATATTTAAAGTTAGTTTGGCACATCTAAAGTTTAGTTTGGCATATTTAAAGTTTAGTTTGTCATATTTAAATTTTAGTTTGGCACATCTAAAGTTTAGTTTGGCATATCTAAAGTTTGGTTTGTCATATTTAAATTTTAGTTTGGCATATCTAAAGTTTAGTTTGGAATATTTTAGTTTGGCATATTTTAGTTTGGAAAATTTAAATTTTAGTTTGGCATATTTAAAGTTTAGTTTGGAATATTTAAATTTTAGTTTGGTATGTTTTAGTTTGGCATATTTTAGTTTAACATTTTTTAGTTTGGGATATTTTAATTTTAGTTTGACATATATAAGTTTTAGTTTGACATATCTTAATTTTAGTTCGGCATATTTTAGTTTGGCATATTTAAATTTTAGGTTGGCATATTTTAATTGGGCATATTTAAAGTTTAGCTATGGATATTTAAATTTTAGTTTGCCATATATAAATTTTAGTTTGACATATTTAAATTTTAGTTTGGCATGTTTTAATTTTAATTTGTCATATTTAAAGTTTAGTTTGGCATATTTTAATTTTAGTTTGGTATATTAAAAGTTTGGTTTGGCAATTTTAGTTCGGCATATTTAAAGTTTGGCGTATTTAAAATGTAGTTTGGCATTTAAAAATTGTATTTTGGCATATTTAAAGTTAAGTTTGGCATATGTAAATTTTAGTTTTAGTTTGGCATATTTAAATTTTATTTTGGCATATTTAAAGTTTAGTTTGTCATATTTTAATTTTTGTTTGCCATATTTAAAATTTTGTTTGGCATTTAAAAATTTTATTTTGGCATATTTAAATTTGTGTTTGGAATATTTGAATTTTAGTTTGGCATAATAAATTTTTAGTTTGGCACATTTGAATTTTAGTTTGGCATATTTAAAATAGTATATTTAAAGTATGAGAATTGCTTATAGTTTTCTATTAAACTGATACTTTAATAGAATTTTTATAAGGAAAAACTTTGGTCTTCACTGCATTTTAACAGATTTAAATGTTCACTTTATTCATACACCAACGTCTACATGCTCTAGTAGTTTTTAAAGTGCATAATTCGAATTTTCATCCATAGTATTTATATAACAGTTATTTATATAACATTGACTAGCATAATTTATTTCATCTTCTTTCACACCCAATAAGTATTTCTATAAAGGTAGAATCTATTCTTTAGTATTGGTGTGAGGGGTATGTACAAAAATGTATACAAGTCCTGGAGTCAAAACCGTACAAATCCACTCTGACCACGTAAGCTGGAGGGTGGGTGGGTGGAGTCACAAGAGTGCACATGTGACGCTGGCATCCTCCGAGTGGTCACAGTTGTGGGTGTTCCATGCTATGTGAGAGCACTGAAGGAGATTCGCTTCCGTGCCGACGCATTTCAGGTTATCCAGCATGATGGTGCCATGACCCTGACCGAAGAAGGCTAGAATATGAGCGGCCTTGGGCAGCCCACAGTTCATCTGCCTACACACCACCTTAGCATCCGGGATGTCCCAGGCATCATCACACACAGTGCCCCATTCACCTCTCAGGTACATCTCCACTCGGCCCTCGCAGCGATGCAAGCCCCCCACGAGTCTCATCGTACCTTGAGGGAAAAAATCAGACACATATTTATTACGAATCCTTGAATAAAAATATCAAGGTATTGTTAAGCAAACCCAAGCATGCCTGCTGTTCTTACCTTCCGCCACTGTTGTAGTTGAAGCTGTGGTTGGAGTGATCTTGTCAGTTATTCCTATTCCAAAGTCTCTTACCATTCCAGCGTCCTGAAATTCCAATGGAGCTGGAAGAATAAAGTGATTTGCATTGATAATTAGACTGGACAATGCATAACAAGCAGCATTTATTCAACCTCTGTAAACAAACACAAAAGAGGATATTTTGAAAATGTCTCAGTGATTTTGTGTTGGGGAGGTCAATGGGGATCTATTTTGTTTTTGTTGCCAACATTCTTCAAACTATCTTATTTTGTCATTTATTTTGCGTCTATAGAAATAGGCTTCAGTCTTTTATCATTCATCTATCTTTCTTATAGTTAAATTCTCTTAACCGCTGATCTGCTAAACACACATTCATGTATTAATGTGTAAGCGGATACACGTTGCCCATACAGCGGCCAACTTCCCCCTGGGGCTCTGTGCTGAAGATGATGCCCTCTGACTTTTATGTAGACATGGCAAACTATATTAAAGGAGGTGTTGCTTCTGTACGAATGCGATCAGTTTTTTTTTTATATTTTAAATTGATTAAATTAATTGATTTAAGATAAGATTAGATAAAGATAAATTAAAATGTATACATTATTATATTATTTCAAACATAATATTGAACCCAATAACAAAAAGCGGTCTTTGAACACATACATTTAAATAAATATTGAAAAGAAATGCAAAACTGAACGCTGCACAATAATCCGTTAAACTCTTTTTTTCAATTATCATTTTGATTATTGTCGGAAGCCAGAATAGAAATTGAATCAGTCTGGTGGTTAGAGAGTTGGATTTTCAGGCGGGTTGCTGGTTCAAATCCCAGTGCCAGCAGATCATAACTTAAGTGTCCTTGAGACACCTTACCCCTTTTTTACCACTGCACAATACTCGTAGGTGTCTGCCAAATGAATAAATGTTACTGTAAAATATAAGCAAAGCCCTAGGTGTATATATATAGAATGAAACTTTTAAATATGATTGATCAGGATGTGATGTGAACTTTTACTGTGTTTATTTATTGATTTTAAATTGATTGTATTGATTGTGATTGTCTCTTACGTGCACAGATAACTCCGGCGTCTTCATGATGGCCACAGTTGTGTTGTGCCCAGCCCAGGTTGAAGCAGTCTGTCAGTTTCTGCTCATTGCCCCGGCAGTCAACGTTATCTAGCAGTATGGGACCCGAACCATAGCCGAAATAAGCCAGAGGTTTGGCTGCGATAGGTGGTCCGCATCCCAGCTGTCTGCAGACCACCAGAGCATTATCCATGTCCCAGTCATCATCACACACCGTTCCCCAGATGGTAAAGTAAAGAACCTCCACACGACCTTGACAATTGTTGTTGCCGTTCATCAAGCGGATACGGGGTTTCTCTAAAGCATGTTGAAGAATTCCAATCAAATAGTGTTCTGTTTTATTCTATTCTATAGATCATTATAGAATTGACAGAAGTACAGTAAATACACAAGATGTTTTGTTAGATATTGTCATTGTTACCTTTTGTGGTTGAGGCTGTAGTGACCGCAGTGGTGGTTGCTGAAGTGACTGTTACTGGCAATTCAGTCACTAAAACCAAACAGAAAAACATGATAGTGCCTGTGACAACAGTGATGTTCTGAAACAGCATCATCTGCTGGTACTGTACAGCGTCTCCTCTACAGATGGTCTACAGATGGTCTGTTCGCTTCAGCCGGCCGTAAACGCCAAAACTGAGACCAGACGTTAAGACTGAATTGGCTATTTATTCAAGCATTTATAATTGAAAAAGTATTCAAAAATAAAAAAGATAAAAGTTTTAGACCCTATGTACAGTATAATGCTATAGTGCTTATACCTGCTGTGCTCTCTGTAAAGACAAATCCTCGGCCTAAAGTTTCTGTGTTGAGAGATGGTGGGACTGTGGTGGAACTTGAGCCTGGAATGTCAGAGAGGAATACAGTGATAGTGTTTATTTATTTACTGTCTGTTATCATATGATTTTTTAAAATTTTTCTCAATTCAATTATGAATAAGTTAACATATTAATTATGTAATTTAAAAATATGTACATTTAAATGTACATGTAATTTAAAAATATGAACATTCTAATTCAAAATAGTTTTCTGCTTTATGTGACATTTTAACATTTAACTTGCAACATGTAACATGTCATGTTAATTACGTTTTGATCCCATTTTTTCAAAAGCTCTAATTTTTCAAAACTATAATTTCTTATTTTGGTGTTACTTATAATTGAATACATTGCAAAATCATTTTCATCTGAGATCACAAATGTTGGACTTTTACTTTGTAGCATCAAATCCTGTGCATTCTCTCTTCATAGGTTGTGAATTTGTGTGACTACACAACGTGCCGAACGCACCTGAGCAGATGACACCCGCATCCTCGTGATGGCCACAGTTATGAATCCCCCAGCCCAGACTGTAACAGGTGGCCAGGTGACTCTCATGCCCGTTACAGTTCACGTTATCCAACAAAATCAGGCCCGTCCCGTAGCCGAAGTATGCATTAGTCGTGGCGAGGACTGCTTGTCCACAGCCGATTTGTTGACACACGACGGCCGCGTCTTTCATGCTCCAATCATCATCGCAGACGGTTCCCCAGTTACCCTTATAGTAGATCTCCACCCTGCCCTGGCACCGGTCTGGTCCTCCTCCTAAACGTATGGTACCATCTCCTACACCACAGGAGTGACATAAGATTGAGGTAAATATGGCTTTTCCATTTCACATTTGTCAGTTTCAGGGGAACGCAACAAAAACAGTGTAAGACAATCTTGAAATTTAATGAAGACAGGAAACACCCTGTCTTTGTCCAACACAAATCCCGGTTTAAATTGACTTTGGCCTCAGAATTCATTTAGTTTGATCTTGGGTTTTGGGTGTGGGCAGGTTTGCTGTAATTTTAGTCCGCTGAGCTTAACACGCCATTCAGTGTGACGCACAACAGACGGCTACGGTTTCAAACGCACATATGCCGATTTGTCTCATGTTCTATTCTTGGACTTAACTAACGCATGGAAACAAAAAGGTTTCCCGTCAGAGGAGCAAACACACGATTCCATACCGTCTAAATGTCATGAAATTCCCTAAACCTTTCCCATAGGACTTGATTACTTTGTTGCATATTGACATCATTACCTATGAATTAGATATGGGTGGATGTGAGAAACAAAAGAGTAGGATGAACACCGCGAATCCAATCTGGATATTTCTCAAATTATGTATGTAAGCGTGTGGGAAAACTTACTTATTCCAGAAACGATCTGCGATGGTGTTGTGGGCTCTAGACCGCCTCGTGATTCTACAACATTACTGGCTGTGTTCGGAGACAGAGAAAGAACGCATTACATTTCTTAACCTTTCTTGAATTTTCTTCTCCCCGTTGGTAAATTCTCTCAACATACCTCTACAGGTGACGGCCACGTCCTCATAGTGATAACAGTTATGGATTCCCCATCCTTGATTCCCACATTGACTCAAGTCTTTTTCTCCTCCTTTACAGTCCACGTTGTCCAGCAGGATGGGTCCGGAACCCTGACCGAATCTGGAGCTGCTCCCTACGGTCACTGCAATTCCGCAGCCCAGTTGACGGCAAACCACGTTGGAGTCGACCATGTCCCAGTCATCGTCGCACACTGTCCCCCAGGAGCCGTTATGAAGGACCTCCACGCGGCCTTCGCATCGATGTCTGCCGCTCATCAGCCGAACCAAAGCTTTGGTGAGGAACAACATCATTACAACATTAAAAGGATAGTGCGACCAAAATGAAAAGAATATTAGCATTTACTTGTGTCATTTCTTTCGCAGAACACAAAAGAAGGTATTTTGAAGAATGTTGTTAACATTCACACGCATTGGTTTGGTTTTTTCTACATTAAATAGCGCAATTTGGTCACCACCATTCTTATTCTTTTTTGAGTGTTCTGCGGAAGAATGAATGATCATTTCTGGGTGAACTTTCGTTTTAATATTATTTAGGGTCACCTTTAGTCCTCAATTGTTGAGGTTTGTTATAAAACACAGCAGAGTGAGTTTTATATAATCATATAATAGACTCGGTAAGAATGTGCCTAATCCCCTTTAACTTAAGGCACAATGATAACTCCAAATATGACATTTGACTCCAAGAAATGAGTCGGACCGAAAGAGAGAGGGCATGGCATGGCATAGCGAGGGAGAGGAAGTGAACCCATTACAGTCTGTCCTTTATCCACTTTTATACACACATGACATCGTTGCCAATGGACAGGGAAGCACTCCTCTTATCTAAAAGTGTGTTGTACATTATAAAGATTTTATTAAACCTGAAAATGCTTACCTTGCGGGGGTGTCATCGCTAAAAATGTTGTATCATTGGCTGTGAGAAAAATCAGGAGAAAGGGAAAGAAAGAAAGAGAGAGGGAAAAGAGATTTTGGTCAAATTGAATTGTTGAAAGGAGGTTCTTGGCCGTCCATACCTACAGCTCTTTATATCTACTATATCTATTTTCCTGTAATTTTAGACTCTGTAAAACAGAAAATGTTTCTGCTCTGTCTGTGGTACCCAAACGACTTACAGGACAACAGATATTCACAGAAATATGCGTGGGATGCAAAAAACATTTATTATCATCATCATCATCATTATCATAATTATTATATTTTAAACATATTGTATAAGAATAATAGTAAGATAATCTTAGCATTGCAGAAAATTACTGCTGTCCTGCAGTTTTTCAGCAGGTGAGAATGATTGAATACTGTTTTGTTAAGCATTTTTTAAATACTTTTTAATAATTAGCTTTTTGACAAAACCAGTGAGAAATATTAAGGATGGCTTATAATGATTTATTTATAAAAAAATATTTAAATACCAGCTGTGATATGCAACTATGATATTGTGATGAACAATATTATAATTTAACCCCCCCAAATAAAATTAAATTTTATTATTGTAGCCTCTTCAGTCTAGAACACTCCTTTCCAGAGTTTGCTGAAATCGTCTCTTGAAAAGCTTCTTATGGGCACATCCTAAAACATTACTAAAGGAGTTCTTTTCTGAACTTTTTCTAATGGCTAACTTCCATTGTAAAAACATTAAAATTACATTTTAGTTTTCTAATGTTAGAAACAAAGATTTAACATTTAAATAAACTTGGTTATTAAGTTTCATAAAACTTGTTTTTTTAAAGTGATGGTTCAACCAAAAACAAATATTTTGTGAAATTTTGAATTTTTGAAAATAATGGTAACAAACAGCGCTGGCTCCCATTGACAAGTAAATTGGTGCTTATGCTATTCTGATTTTTTTCAAAATATCTTATATCTTGGGGTAAACAGGTTTGTTTGTTTGTTTGTTTGTTTGTTTGTTTGTTTGTTTGTTTGTTTGTTTGAGTAAATTATAACACTTTACCTTAAGTAATTACAACCTTATTTTACAATGACTTAAAATAAGTTTTTTTCTCCTATTGCCTTGGCAACTGTGTAATGTTTCTTAACAACATTTTTTTTTAACAAAGTCCAGACTTTCTTTCTCTGGCTTTCAATCCAGGCATTGTGTTCCTCTGTTTTGGAGTTTGAGACAGCGACTGTTAAGGCTATAGAAATAATTGTATTAAACTGAGAATCTCTGGTGTTTGATTTCAATGCCTCACAAAGACAACGTGAAAAACACCTTTTACTAACATATCTCATGTAGGTCAATTCACAGGCTTATTAATGTCAGCGCCTGACATTTCAGTCTCAGAGAACTGCACATGATGTGTGTGTGCTGTTTCATTTACTGTAGAAAAAATATGCAAAACTTACAGTAAACCGTTGATCTTCTTGTATGCTGGAGATCTCCTGCAAGCAGAAAGAATAAAAGCAACTTTATTAGTAATATGACAGTTATATAATTATTATAACTGACACATTTGGGTCTTTTATGATTAGAAATATCTGAGATGCAGGAACCTATGCAAGATTTCTATTTGCTCTCTATAATAATTGACATAATTGATTTTTCTCTTTTTGTCTAATGATACGGCTATCATTCTTCTTTAATTTTTTGTATTTTGTAGTGTCTTTGGAGACTTCGGTGTCTTAAAAAAAGTCATAGTGTGACAAAGAAGACGAAAACTGATATTGACAAAGAGGTGAGAATTAATCTTAAAACGATGATAAATTCTGATAAATTTAAAGATAAAATCTCATTGTTGGTTAAATTAAACTTTAGGTCCTGAATGACCGGCAATGGTTTGTATCTACAAGATAGAAGTCAATAGTGATCAATATTTTCCTTAATATATTTTTTTGTGTTTCTACAACTCACACAGTATAAGTTTGAAATGAGCTTGAGTAAATAATGAGAGGATCCTCTAGAAATATTATAGAAATATTACAAAATCAAAAATTCTAACATCCTATTTAAATAAGTAAGTTTACAGTTTAAATTTAGATCCTACTACTTTTTGGGTCATAACAACAGTTTTGCCACTCACCGAACTGAAGGACGGTTGTGACAATCAGCAGCAGGAGTAATACTAATAAACAGGTGAGAGTCCAGACAGCAGATCTCCAGCGTCTGCGCACGCCGTCTGAAACACGCTGGCCTTGCATGGCAGAATGAATCTATACAGACACACACAAACTCCTTCAGTCTTGTTTGTGTCACCTGTCAATGTGCAATTTGTTCTATCAACATCTGTTGTTCTTCTTTAACTGCTCTCTCTCTCTCTCTCTCTCTCTCTCTCTCTCTCTCTCTCTCTCTCTCTCTCTCTCTCTCTCTCTCTCTCTCTCTCTCTCTCTCTCTCTCTCTCTCTCTCTCTCTCTCTCTCTCTCTCTCTCTCTCTCTCTCTGTATCTCTCTCTCTCTCTCTCTCTCTCTCTCTCTCTCTCTCTCTCTCTCTCTCTCTCTCTCTCTACTCTCTCTCTCTCTGTATCTCTCTCTCTCTCTCACACCACACACACACACACACACACACACACACACAGAATGTTCAGCCTGCAGGCAGCAGTCGGTTCATCACAGGCAAATATTGATAAGAGAGCAAACCAATCATTTCTCTGCCCATGTGTTCATTCTTCACCAAAGGCATATTCAATTAAATGCATGTATTGTTTTTTTCATGTCACAGTTCCTGTTTTTGACCTGAGCTTCTGTGTTATTGCCAAAACAACTACACACAGAGGTAAACACGCACACATTGTCAATGTCTAAAAAAAGTGTAGAGTATAAGTAGTAGACAAAATATATTTGGAAATAAAAAAAAACATATATGGAGAAAAGAAAAAGAGAATAGTTGAAATATATAAAGTAAAGTAATCATCTGGATATGAGTAAATTTAATGTCACATTTGAGTTCACATTGAGATCTACAAAATATTAACTTTTGATTGCAGGCTTGACAAATCTGAGCTCAGTTTGAGACATTGTTGAGATCTCTTCTGGAACACTGTGTGCTTTCCGTTTTTTTTTTTAGAAAATATCCAAAGAGACAGGAGAGACCTAAACAAAAGTTTCCATTTACTCTCATTTGAACCTTATCGATGTCTCAGAGAAATATCTGTGACTCTTATTTAATGGGTTATTAAAAAATAAACTGTAAGTCTGCAGCTGTATTTTCACGACAGTTTGTGTCTCTTCCAATAAGATTTTATACTTGGTATATTTGTGGGATAAAATTAACGCCGCCGGTATTATTTATTCCTTTATTATACACTGAGAATTTACCACCTTATTTTTTTCTTGCAATTAATTTTCCCTAAATCCATCCGGACCTTACACTGGAATGTGTGTAAATGGTGGGATACAGCTCGGGATTGCAGATCTGGGAGAGAATATGATATTCCGTGGAACAGATAGTGAACATTCCGGGCCGTGAGCGCACAAAAAGACATTTCTGCTGTCTGTGCTCCTAAAGCGCTGCTTCCTGCGAATCTGTCACTGCGACTTTCCAGAACGCTCAGCGAGTTGATGACACCGCTGGGGCGCCTCTCGTCTCTACCCCGGACTCGAGGCCTGTCGGGTGGAGGGGTGGCTGTGGGGCTAGAAAGGTAGGAAGGAGACCTTGTGGCCCTATTATCTATATTTATCTATATTCATAACATATATATATATATATATATATATATATATATATATATATATATATATATATGGCATGAAAGGGCTCCCAGATGAAAACATAGTATTGGTTTTTAGTACTGTAACTGATTAAGGCATCAACTTGATGTAAATCATTTAATGAGTATAAATTGAAATCTAAGACTTATATATGCAGATTTTGGTGTCTTGGTCAATACAGTTCTATTTCGAGATGATTTCTTAAAAACTAGAGGAGACAATTTTAGATTTCTGGGCTCTTTTTCTCCCCCGAAAAGGAATATTCTTTATATTTTTATTTAATGTCTCTGCTGTTTGTATTATATTGATGGTTTCAACAAGATCTTTTGCGCATTATTATTTCCTAAAGGTACACCAAAAGCAAAAAGAAGAAGCCTTCTAATAGGTTTTTAGCAGATGCCATTATTTCCTGTTTAAATTCTCTATTCGATCGAAACGATCAGTCAATCATCTGCTATAGTCTTTCTAGCACTGTTTCTTTGCTTATGTCATGTGTCCGTGAGTCCGCAGGTAAAATGGTTCGGTTGTGAGGCCTGGAAATGAATCTAGTCACCAGAATTATGTTTTTTCAATACTCCATTCATGGTTGGATGCTGCAGGGATTCACAAGGGAATAATGTTGTCTTTTGTGTTGCCTGATTTCCCCTCCCTCTCCTCACAGTGACCGAGAGCTGACAGATCCCAGCTTTTGCAAAAAACACACAGATAAAGCCCAGAAGAACTGGATTTTATTTTGATCTACCGTTCAATTCACTTTGACATTCTAATAGCAAAATTTATTTTTAATTGGGGTTTGATTTTTTTTTTTTTTTTTTATAATAGTTGTAAAATAGTTTTACCATTAATAATAATAGAGCAAAAATAATAAAAAAGTATAATATCTGTGTTTACATCTATTTGGTTGATGCTTTTGTCTAAAGCCAGCTATAGAAAGGTCAATGTTGCTACAGGAAAATGTTTATATCATTTCTAGATTTAACATTCGAAGAGTCAGAACATCTGATAATTAAAACCAAATAATAACCGTTATTCTTAAAACTGTAGAGCAGAAAAAAAGATAAAAAATTCCAAAGTATGCATATATATATATATTTAAATATATAGTATGTGATGTACTATAAAATCGTTGTGATATAGCATCATTTATTCTTTTCTTATTCTCCTAAAGCACATTTTACAACGAAATAACATCAAGATGAACATACCTCTTACGAAAAGCACTTTCTTCTCATGCAAGATCAAAATGACAAAATTTTCCTCAAAAGAAGTTTTGTCAAAGAAAAAAGAACAGTCCTTTCAATTGAATTTCAGTCCTGAATTCAGATGATTCAATCTCAAGGGATAGTGACTTAACTGTAAAAGTTTGGATAGAAAAAGCAAAAGTGTTCATCCGTCTGAAGAGTCACAGGGTTTTGGCATCTCTGTAACCTTGTGAGACTTTAAGTACCCGCTTTCTCTAGTCCAGATTACGTAAAACACAAAAAAGTCTCAAGCATTGTATGGTAATGTAGTGACACCTCATCCCTGTCTGCTGTGTTTGGAAAAGAATAAAGAGGAAAAGGGAGGAGAAGTTAAAGCCAGCCCTTCACAGTTATCCCAGCATCTCTAGTTACAGGTTATGCTCATGAAAGATGCGCCGCTGTTTGTCACAAACACTGTACAGTAACCTGTGTGTGTGTGTGTGTGTGTGTGTGTGTGTGTGTGTGTGTGTGTGTGTGTGTGTGTGTGTGTGTGTGTGTGTGTGTGTGTGTGTGTGTGTGTGTGTGTGGTGTGTGTGTGTGTGAGTGTGTGTGTGTGTGTGTGTGTGTGTGTGTGTGTGTGTGTGTGTGTAGGTTAATAAGGGTAGATAGGACAGAATAATTTCATTCAATACAGCTTTTACAGAAGTACAGTACAGTCCGAAAAAAGTTTATTATAAACTGAATTACTGTCCATCTATAAATGTCTTTCATGAGTGAATGTACCAATGTAGAAAGTGTATTTTGATCTCTTTTGAATCGCATGCTTTGATCAAATGATATGATTTCAGATTTTATTTCTCAACAGCAAGCGTGTTTATTAAATGCAGATGCTCCATAATGTAAAAATTCATGTGATATCCGTAATTGAAGAATTAAATAATCCTTTTCATCTTGACTCATGCCATGTAAGTAACTGATGAGTTGTGTGGTTTTTATATTGTTAAAAGGCAAACCTTCTTCAATTCTGTAGTCTTCACAAAACTATTGATAAAGAAATGCACGATTATGTCCTACATCTAGGCCTGCTCTGAATATATAAAAGCTTTATTAATAATTTTTTTTCAATCAAGTTAACTATCGCTTATTTATAAGTATATTATATGCTAGACTCTTAACAGTGAATATGCTTCTCAATGTCATAGCAGAATCTTGTTTGTCTTAATGGTGCCATAAAGAACCTTTTATATCTACAGAACTATTCTGTTTCACAAAATGTTTTTGGGATAAAAAAAGATTATTCAGATTATAAAAATGTAAGAAAGTTTTGTGTATACTCATATACTTGTAGTATACTGTCACTTTTAAGTATCTTTGAAGTATTTGAGTATACTTCTTACTATTTCAAGTCCATCTTACAGTAGGTATTTAGAAAAACATGAAGAAGAGGAATTCACTGGTATTACTGTTGTTCTTAGTTTTAAAGGGGTATAAGCATTCTTGAATAAGCTTACTTTTAGTGGGTAAACAAACAATATCTTTACATATTAAGACATGTAAAATGCAGGCATCTTGTTCCATAAAAACCTCCAAACTCAAAACTTGCTACTAGGTGTCCTGCATACAGATAACATGTGGAGATCTTTTAAAGGGAGTATTTCTCATCCCAGTTTCTAACCCGAATAAAAGACACCATGACAAAGTCCCAAGAGATTATAGACGTACACAAGGCTGGCATGGGCTTCTAAACTATCGCCAAACAGCTTGATGAGAAGGTGGCAACAGTTGGTGCAAATGGAAGACACACAAAATGACTGTCAATCTCTCTCTGTGTTGGGCTCCATGATAGACATCACCTCGTTGAGTTTCAAAGATCATGAGAACTGTGAGGAATCGCCCCAAAACTACATGAGAGGATCGTGTCGATGATCCGTGACCACAGTTACAAAGAAAACAACCCACTAGGCGACTAAAAACCCTGCTGAGCCCTCAAAGTCCCTCAGCCCGAGAAGTACAGGCCTGTCTGAAGTTTGTCACTTAACATCTGAATGATTCAGAGGAGGCCAGGATGAAAGTGCTGGTCAGATGACCAAAATCCAGCTCTTTGGCATAAACTCAACTCGCCGTGTTTGGAGGAGGAAGAATGCTGCATGGGACCCCCAAAACACCATCCACACTTTCAAAAACTGGAGGTGGAAAACATCTGCCTTGGAAGTGTTTTTCTGCTTAAGGGAGAGGACAACCGCGACCTATCGGAGGTACTATAGACAGGGCCTTCTGATGTCAAATATAGGGTAAGAAGCTTCTTTCCTCAGCCAGGGAATTAAAGACGGGTCCTAGAGTGGTCTCCAGACCATAATCCCATATAAAATCTGTGGGAGAGGAAAGTTTAGGTTGCCAATCATCAGCCTCAAACCACAATAATAAGGAGAGGATCTGCCAAGAGGAATAGGACAAAATCCCATCTGTGATGTGTGCAAACCTGGTGGCCAACTAGTAACAACAATTATAAAATAATATATGATATTCAAGTAGACGTTTCAAATATAGAAATCTAATAATATTTTTGCTTTTCAAAATGTGCCGTTCCTCTGTTCGTTTATGATAAACACCAAACGCTGTGTTCTCCATAGTTGCGGTAATCATGATAATCTTCACACTTTTGTTCCGTGTCATGACCTCTGTTGTTGAAGTATTTAGGTTTTGGACGTTGCTCCGGGGTGAAAATGTAACTTCCTTTCATCGTTTGTTCGTCCTGATCCCTCTCTCACGTCTCACATTCAGGAGGAAAACTCGGTTCTTAGCATTGATGTACAGCCGGTGTCCTACAGCTCGTTCTGACCCCATTTGATTTCTTTAAAGGTCTGAATGTCATTTCACAAAGTGACATGTTCATCTGTTCGATGAATCATTACTGGAAATGGATTGCTTTGTCTGAATGTTTAAAATAGTGTTATGCTTTTGCTGGACCTTTCTGCTCTTACTTGGTGAATAATGTCTAAAGTAATACAAAAAACATGTTACTGACCCAACAAGCATACACTTAAAACCAAATAATCTACATCATTTAAACATGGGAAATGTTCTTTTTAGGTGTCACCATTCAACCAACTGCTGGACTTCAGCAGGCCATTCTCCGACTGCTCTAATTTAATCTTAAAGGTGATATATAATATATTCACTGTCACACCCATGATCCTAACACCTACTGTACCAGATCCATTCTTTACCTGTGTCATGTTAAACCATATAGATATAATGAAGTTAATTACAGATTACT
>CM065660.1:1213290-1248290 GCA_033220385.1 Triplophysa yarkandensis
CTCTCCCTCTCTCTCCCCCTCTCCCCTCTCTCTCCCCCTCTCCCTCTCTCTCCCTCTCTCTCTCTCTCTCCCCCTCTCCCTCTCTCTCTCTCTCTCTCTCTGTCTCTCTCTCTGGTCTCTCTCTATCTCTCTCTGGTCTCTCTCTGTCTCTCTCTCTCTGGTCTATCTCTGTCTCTCTCTCTCTGGTCTCTCTCTCTCTCTCTCTCTCTCTCTCTCTCTCTCTCTCTCGTCTCTCTCTCTCTCTCTCTCTCCTCTCTCTCTCTCTCTCTCTCTCTCTCTCTCTCCTCTCTGGTCTCTCTCTCTCTCTCTCTCTCTCTGGTCTCTCTGTCCTGGCTCCTCTCTCTGGTCTCTTCTCTCTGTCTCTCTCTCTCTCTCTCTCTCTCTGGTCTCTCTCTCTCTCTCTCTCTCTCTCTGTCTCTCTCTCTCTCTCTCTGGTCTCTCTCTCCCTCCTCTCTCTCTGGTCTCTCTCTCTCTGGTCTCTCTCTCTCTGGTCTCTCTCTCTCTGGGCTCTGGTCTCTTTTCTCTCTCTCTCTCTCTGGTCTCTCTCTCTCTGGTCTCTCTCTCTGGTCTCTCTCTCTGGTCTCTCTCTCTCTCTCTGGTCTCTCTCTCTGGTCTCTCTCTCTCTCTCTCTCTCTCTCTCTCTCTGGTCTCTCTCTGGTCTCTCTCTCTCTCTCTCTCTCTCTCTCTCTCTCTCTCTCTCTCTGGTCTCTCTCTCTCTCGTCTCTCTCTCTCTCTCTGGTCTCTCTCTCTCTCTCTCTCTCTCTCTCTCTCTCTGGTCTCTCTCTCTCTCCTGGTCTCTCTCTCTCTCTCTCTGTCTCTCCTCTCTCTCTCTCTCTCTCTCTCTCTCTCTCTCTCTCTCTCTCTCTCTCGTCTCTCTCTCTCTCTCTCTGGTCTCTCTCTCTCTCTCGTCTCTCTCTGGTCTCTCTCTCTCTCTGGTCTCTCTCTCTCTCTCTGGTCTCTCTCTCTCTCTGGTCTCTCTCTGGTCTCTCGTCTCTCTCTCTCTCTCTCTCTCTCGTCTCTCTCGTCTCTCTCTCTCTCTCTCGTCTCTCTCTCTCGTCTCTCTCTCTCTCTCTCTCTCTCTGGTCTCTCTCTGGTCTCTCTCTCTGGTCTCTCTCTGGTCTCTCCCTCTGGTCTCTCTCTCTCTCTGGTCTCTCCCTCTGGTCTCTCTCTCTCTCTGGTCTCTCTCTCTGGTCTCTCTCCCTCTCTCTCTCTCTCTCTCACACTCTCTCTCTCTCTCTGGTCTCTCTCTCTCTCTCTGGTCTCTCTCTGGTCTCTCTCTCTCTCTCTGGTCTCTCTCTCTCTCTGGTCTCTCTCTCTCTCTCTCTCTCTCTCTGGTCTCTCTCTCTCTCTCTGGTCTCTCACTCTCTCTCTGGTCTCTCACTCTCTCTCTCTCTCTCTCTCTGGTCTCTCTCTCTCTCACTGGTCTCTCTCTCTCGATGTGTGACGCTCTGATCCCAAACTTTGGATATTGAGTAGTTTTCTTCTATCTGTTTCTTCTCTTTTCTCATCGCAACTGTTATCCCTCACTTCCATTCTGCATCTCGCGCCCTCAAATCTAATCACCGCTGACTCTTTGCGGTTCCTTCCGCTTTGTGTGTGACGTAAACGCGTTGTGTTGTCACGTTAAAAAATCATCGCGACAGAATCTGACGTGAGCTTTAAATTAAATTAAAATTAGCTTGCCTCGATCATTTTTTGTAATCGAGTAACTCGAGTTATTCGAGGAATCGTTTCAGCCTTACAAGTATTACACATTTGCCAATTATCACTGCAGAGCACACAGGGGTCAGGTGTCTTACTCAAGGACGCTTCAGTCATGGTCTGCTGGCCCTGGGATTTGAACCCGCAACCTTCTGCTTACAAGTCTTACTCTCTAACCTCCAGACCACCACTGACCCCCAAACACCATCTCTGTAGTGATAGATCATCCAAAAATGAGAATTCTATCATTATTATCACACCATCTTGAACCTGAATGACTTTCTTCTGCAGAACACAACAGAAGATTTGGAAGAATGTTGGTAATTGGAACCGGTTCACTTGCATTGGTTTTGAGTGCACACAGTAGCAGTGAATGTGTCCCATCGCTGATCGGTTAACTTTCTTCCAAGTATCTTTTGTGTTTTGTGAAAGAAAGTAAGTCATATAGATTCGAATGATGCGTAAGATGACGACACAGTTTGGATTTTTGATTTTTAGATTTTACAAAGACCCCAACAATATTAAAAGCAGTAACATATGATGAGATACAAAATGAGTATATACACACATATACACACATCTGAGAAATAACACATTCCTTTGGCCTTTTTTAATATTCCTAGTATTATCTAATAGTTATTGATGGACCTGTGATTTTTCTATGATAAATGCAATGTTCTGCATTTGTTTATTTTTTGCTCTCAGTTTTTAGTCATTATTGCAGCAGTTTCTACAAGCAACCAGACAGAACCATCTCCGATCAATATTCATATCTTTTCCCAGTAAGACTTGCAACATTAAGGTTATTTTTTAGTTCAACATAGTTGAGATGTATTTTCAGATCTAAAAGTCTCTATAAACCTAATAGATCTTTGTTGATTCTCGGAAAATGTGAAGTTACTGCATAACACACATTTATCATCACTTTTCTAGCCAAATTATTCAGTGGGTTACCCTAGCCACTACCAAACTCAAGCATGTACACCTCACGACAGAGGCAATGTCAACCTGGTGGATGGGTTTGAGGGTTCATCTGAAGCCCAGCACACCCCAAAGCTGTCTGAATTCAGTCGCTACTCTTCATCTGCTGCATACAAACCTCCGAGTTATCAAATGGCCTGGTCAAATGCTTTGTCAACCCTGGATCCATATGACATTACCTGCAGTGTCAGCACTGCTGGCTTCCGAGCCAACCAAACCAAAGACGAGTCGGTGGCATCTTTAGAGAATTGGAGAGAGGTTAAAAAATGCACTTTTAGTCATAGGATTAAAAACACAGGTTTGATTTTGCTGCATTTAGATTAATTATTTATATTAACATATGTTGTGCCTGAATCAGATTTTAGAATCATCTAAACATCAGTGCCCAGACAGGAAAGTGGATGTTTGGGATTAAACTCACTGAAACGGCTTTGGTAGGACAGTCACATTTTTGTGAAAAAACTGTAAGCTTTTAATTCTTTAGTTTTGATTCACAGATGACATGCGACATACTTCAGTGGATGCTTGTGATAGATAAAAACAAATATTGTATCCAGAAATAATATTCAATGTTTTTGTGTTTAACAAATATTTAAAAAAAAATGTTCTGCAAGTTGGAAGTACTGCTAATAAATCCTAAATGCGTTCAATCAAGTTAAATCTAATTAACCGAGTCATTGAATTTACATTGTATTAAATTCACAAAAAAACTTACCACTTATAAAATACACCTATAATAGATCCTATTAAGAATTGAAGTTCAATTGAATTAAAGCTCATTTAATTCAACTTAAAGCAGCTTTAAAATGTGTAAAAGTAGTGTTCAATTAGTTTATTGGCTTGGACATTTTTTAAAATTAGACACCGCATAATCCTTCACTTCCTATTCTCTTCGTGGAAAGTTTAAAATAATTCATACTATTCACGGAAATCTTTTAAAGTGGATCAAAAAAGTCCTAAGAACAGGTATAATTTCTTAAGTCATGTAGAACGTTAATTTTTTTAATTCACTTTCAATGTTGATTAGTGTGCAATGAACAATTAGTGTAATGCATGTTCACATCCCATGTGATCACAAGAACGAAGAAAAACAAGTTTGTTCAACATGCTCCCCAAGTTTAATAAAGCACAAGTGCACTTCAAACACCTTTAATACTCTTCTTCATCATCATCAAAATGATCTTCAGCAGAATCAGCACCAACCTCTTCATAATCTTTTTCCAGAGCAGCCATGTCTTCCCGAGCCTCCGAGAACTCTCCTTCCTCCATCCCTTCACCCACGTACCAGTGCACAAAAGCCCTCTTGGCATACATCAGGTCAAACTTATGATCCAGTCGGCTCCATGCTTCAGAGATGGCCGTGTTGTTGCTCAGCATGCACACGGCTCTCTGCACCTTAGCCAGATCTCCTTCTGGAATGACGGTGGGTGGCTGGTAATTGATGCCCACTTTAAATCCCGTGGGACACCAGTCCACAAACTGAATGGACCGCCGCGTCTTAATGTGGGCTATGGCAGCGTTAACATCCTTCGGAACCACATCTCCACGGTACAGCAGACAGCAGGCCATGTATTTTCCTCGGCGAGGGTCACACTTCACCATCTGGTTTGCTGGCTCAAAGCAGGCGTTGGTAATCTCTGGCACAGAGAGCTGCTCATGGTACGCCTTCTCCACAGAGATGATGGGAGAGTAGGTTACCAACGGGAAATGGATGCGAGGGTATGGTACCAGGTTGGTCTGGAATTCGTTGAGGTCTACGTTCAGGGCCCCATCGAAGCGCAGGGATACTGTGATGGAGGACACGACCTGAGCAATGAGACGGTTTAGGTTCTTGTAGGAGGGACAGTCGATGTCGAGGTTTCGCTTGCAGATGTCAAAGATGGCTTCATTGTCCACCATGAAGGAACAGTCGGAGTGCTCAAGGGTCGTGTGTGTCGTGAGGATGGAGTTGTAGGGTTCCACCACAGCTGTGCTGACCTGTGGTGCAGGATAGACCGAGAACTGCAACTTGGACTTTTTGCCGTAATCTACTGACAGCCGTTCCATCAGCAGAGACGTGAAGCCAGAACCTGTTCCTCCACCAAAACTGTGGAAGATCAAAAAGCCCTGGAGACCAGTGCACTGATCTGCCTAAAGTCAAAACAACAGGGCATTTTAAATATGGTCATGTGCTCTTTAAATGGTTTCAAAAACACTCACCATTTTACGCATGCGATCCATCACAGAATCTATAATCTCTTTGCCAACGGTATAATGACCACGGGCGTAATTGTTAGCGGCGTCCTCTTTGCCACTAATAAGTTGCTCAGGGTGATAGAGATGACGATAGCTTCCAGTACGGATTTCATCTAAACATTTTACAAGATATTTGAATCATGAGCTCATAAAAACTGGATTCAATAATGCCACACAACAAGTCAAGACATGAACCATAGTCCTTACCAACAACTGTGGCCTCAAGATCGATAAACACAGCTCGAGGAACATACTTTCCAGCACCAGTGTCACTGAAGAAAGTGCCAAAAGAAGAATCTTCCAGCATGGCGCCTTCTGTGATGACCGTTCCATCCGGTTTGATGCCATGTTCCAAACAATACAACTCCCAGCAGGAGTTACCGATCTGAAGACCAGCTTGGCCAATGTGTACCGAGATACACTCCCTCTGGTTTGAACAAAGAGAACATTACTGCATCACAGACACTGAAATACTGAATTTAACTTGAGGAATCAATCTCACCATTGTGCAGAAGCGTCCCAGTCTACACAAGAAATTTGAACTCTAAACCCCTAAAAGAAAAAAGTGCCAGATTATCCTCATTTATTTAAAGCAAGTGAATAATTGGTCATTGTCCAAAGAAACACCTCTTCCCTTCAGATGTGTTTCAGAGGGATCACCTGCTCTCCATTTACATCCATCAGAGGGGTGTGGCTTACACTAATGATAATGAGATAATGACTTGCTCTGAGAAAGAATTACAACTATAGCTTTTAAATCTCTCTTTGGGAGTTTAAAAATGAACTTCCTCACTCAAGCATCACAAACGTGGGTGAGTTTTAAAAAAAGCAACTAGTTAAAGTTTTTTAGGTTGTGGTCAGAAATCTTTTGGTTCGCATTGTAAGACAATACTGTTTAACTATTTTAAACAAGGAACTAAATTATTGTTCATAAACCTAAAGGTGATGATAGTGTTTGAAGTGATCACAATCAATAAACACATCTGAAATAGTTTTGTCTCTTATATTTGATAAAGTTCACCCATACAGTTAGAGTTCACCCAAAAAGGAAAATTCTGTCAATATTTATTTACCTTGATGATGATTTTCTATCCTCTATGAGGATATTCTGAAGAATGTTGGTAGCTTGCTTTTTTTTACTTGCACTGATTTCGTTTACACACAATAGAAGTGAATGAGTGCCAATGCTTTGTGATTACCAACCATTTTTCAAAATATCTTCTTTTCTTTTCTGCAGAAGAGAGAGATTCATACAGGTATGAAATGTCAAGAGGGTCGGGAAATGATGACAGAATGTTTTATTTTTGGGTGAACTGTCACTTTATCGCCACAATGTACACATTTATAAAAATAACATTTCTCTCCAAATGTTTTAAAGGACACAGCATTTTACTAAAAGATATATTTAAATATTTTCTACATTTTAAAATGAAAACTCTACACAGGGCTTCCACTTGACATTTTGTGTAATGGACAGACATAAAGATGTTATTAGAATAATAATTCCTATTAAACAGAACCAACTGTTAATATCATAAAGTGTTTAAACATAAGAAAATAAGTCTTCTCACAAGTTTTCTATTTTAAAAAGACATATTAACCTGTGTTGTGGACCTGACAAGAAAACAACACAGTTTTTGGGAGACAATAAACTATTTAAGATATCTGTGAATGAAAATGTACAAACCAGAAAGGGACAGCTCTTTCTAAAACAGAAACTAATAACTATACTTGTATTGTCATGTGTGCACTTATGAGCAAAATGAAGTGTTATGGATGTGTCAATCCTGAAAGTGGCTCTTACTTGAACATGAAAAATCACGAGCTGAAAATAAAACTCTAAAAACTGAATTATAATTAATTGACCTAACAAATGTTGACACAAGTAGACCAAAAACCTATAGTAAAATTGTATATATTTATGGTAAGCTCTTATTCTTCTACAGATCTACTTGTCATGATAAAACAATCATATAACGCAATTTATGAAAAATTAAATATATGAGGAAAAATATGACACAATGAAACAAATTCTAGAAGTATTTCTCAGTGAAGTGTAAAAGTGATGTGATGTCCACCAGAGGGCGCAGTGTTCGTGGGTTTAATTGGTGGGATGAGAGAAGTTCAGAACATAGTGTTTTGTAAAAGAAAGTAAGTCATATAGATTCGAATGATGCGTAAGATGACGACACAGTTTTGATTTTTAGATTTTACAAAGACCCCAACAATATTAAAAGCAGTAACATATGATGAGATACAAAATGTGTATATACACACATATACACACATCTGAGAAATAACACATTCCTTTGGCCTTTTTTAATATTCCTAGTATTATCTAATAGTTATTGATGGACCTGTGATTTTTCTCTGATAAATGCAATGTTCTGCATTTGTTTATTTTTTGCTCTCAGTTTTTAGTCATTATTGCAGCAGTTTCTACAAGCAACCAGACAGAACCATCTCCGATCAATATTCATATCTTTTCCCAGTAAGACTTGCAACATTAAGGTTATTTTTTAGTTCAGCATAGTTGAGATATGTATTTTCAGATCTAAAAGTCTCTATAAACCTAATAGATCTTTGTTGATTCTCGGAAAATGTGAAGTTACTGCATAACACACATTTATCATCACTTTTCTAGCCAAATTATTCAGTGGGTTACCCTAGCCACTACCAAACTCAAGCATGTACACCTCACGACAGAGGCAATGTCAACCTGGTGGACGGGTTTGAGGGTTCATCTGAAGCCCAGCACACCCCAAAGCTGTCTGAATTCAGTCGCTACACTTCATCTGCTGCATACAAACCTCCGAGTTATCAAATGGCCTGGTCAAATGCTTTGTCAACCCTGGATCCATATGACATTACCTGCAGCGTCAGCACTGCTGGCTTCCGAGCAAACCAAACCAAAGACGAGTCGGTGGCATCTTTAGAGAATTGGAGAGAGGTTAAAAAATGCACTTTTAGTCATAGGATTAAAAACACAGGTTTGATTTTGCTGCATTTAGATTAATTATTTATATTAACATATGTTGTGCCTGAATCAGATTTTAGAATCATCTAAACATCAGTGCCCAGACAGGAAAGTGGATGTTTGGGATTAAACTCACTGAAACAGCTTTGGTAGGACAGTCACATTTTTGTGAAAAAACTGTAAGCTTTTAATTCTTTTGTTTTGATTCACAGATGACATGCGACATACTTCAGTGGATGCTTGTGATAGATAAAAACAAATATTGTATCGAGAAATATTCAATGTTTTTGTGTTTAACAAAAATTTAAAATGTTCTGCAAGTTGGAAGTACTGCTAATAAATCCTTAATGCGTTCAATCAAGTTAAATCTAATTAACCGAGTCATTGAATTTACATTGTATTAAATTCACAAAAAAAAAAAACTTACCACTTATAAAATACATCCATAATAGATCCTATTAAGAATTGAAGTTCAATTGAATTAAAGCTTATTTAATTCAACTTAAAGCAGCTTTAAAATGTGTAAAAGTAGTGTTCAATTAGTTTATTGGCTTGGACATTTTTTTAAATTAGACACCGCATAATCCTTCACTTCCTATTCTCTTTGTGGAAAGTTTAAAATAATTCATACTATTCACGGAAATCTTTTAAAGTGGATCAAAAAAGTCCTAAGAACAGGTATAAGTTCATAAGTCATGTAGAACGTTAATTTTTTTTAATTCACTTTCAATGTTGATTAGTGTGCAATGAACAATTAGTGTAATGCATGTTCACATCCCATGTGATCACAAGAACGAAGAAAAACAAGTTTGTTCAACATGCTCCCCAAGTTTAATAAAGCACAAGTGCACTTCAAACACCTTTAATACTCTTCTTCATCATCAAAATTATCTTCAGCAGAATCAGCACCAACCTCTTCATAATCTTTTTCCAGAGCAGCCATGTCTTCCCGAGCCTCCGAGAACTCTCCTTCCTCCATCCCTTCACCCACGTACCAGTGCACAAAAGCCCTCTTGGCATACATCAGGTCAAACTTATGATCCAGTCGGCTCCATGCTTCAGAGATGGCAGTGTTGTTGCTCAGCATGCACACGGCTCTCTGCACCTTGGCCAGATCTCCTTCTGGAATGACGGTGGGTGGCTGGTAATTGATGCCCACTTTAAATCCCGTGGGACACCAGTCCACAAACTGAATGGACCGCCGCGTCTTAATGTGGGCTATGGCAGCGTTAACATCCTTCGGAACCACATCTCCACGGTACAGCAGACAGCAGGCCATGTATTTTCCTCGGCGAGGGTCACACTTCACCATCTGGTTTGCTGGCTCAAAGCAGGCGTTGGTAATCTCTGGCACAGAGAGCTGCTCATGGTACGCCTTCTCCACAGAGATGATGGGAGAGTAGGTTACCAACGGGAAATGGATGCGAGGGTATGGTACCAGGTTGGTCTGGAATTCGTTGAGGTCTACGTTCAGGGCCCCATCGAAGCGCAGGGATACTGTGATGGAGGACAGGACCTGAGCAATGAGACGGTTTAGGTTCTTGTAGGAGGGACAGTCGATGTCGAGGTTTCGCTTGCAGATTTCAAAGATGGCTTCATTGTCCACCATGAAGGAACAGTCGGAGTGCTCAAGGGTCGTGTGTGTCGTGAGGATGGAGTTGTAGGGTTCCACCACAGCTGTGCTGACCTGTGGTGCAGGATAGACCGAGAACTGCAACTTGGACTTTTTGCCGTAATCTACTGACAGCCGTTCCATCAGCAGAGACGTGAAGCCAGAACCTGTTCCTCCACCAAAACTGTGGAAGATCAAAAAGCCCTGGAGACCAGTGCACTGATCTGCCTAAAGTCAAAACAACAGGGCATTTTAAATATGGTCATGTGCTCTTTAAATGGCTTCAAAAACACTCACCATTTTACGCATGCGATCCATCACAGAATCTATAATTTCTTTGCCGATGGTATAATGACCACGGGCGTAATTGTTAGCGGCGTCCTCTTTGCCACTAATAAGTTGCTCAGGGTGATAGAGATGACGATAGCTTCCAGTACGGATCTCATCTAAACATTTTACAAGATATTTGAATCATGAGCTCATAAAAACTGGATTCAATAATGCCACACAACAAGTCAAGACATGAACCATAGTCCTTACCAACAACTGTGGCCTCAAGATCGATAAACACAGCTCGAGGAACATACTTTCCAGCACCAGTGTCACTGAAGAAAGTGCCAAAAGAAGAATCTTCCAGCATGGCGCCTTCTGTGATGACCGTTCCATCCGGTTTGATGCCATGTTCCAAACAATACAACTCCCAGCAGGAGTTACCGATCTGAAGACCAGCTTGGCCAATGTGTACCGAGATACACTCCCTCTGGTTTGAACAAAGAGAACATTACTGCATCACAGACACTGAAATACTGAATTTAACTTGAGGAATCAATCTCACCATTGTGCAGAAGTGTCCCAATCAACACAAGAAATTTGA
Organism: Triplophysa yarkandensis; assembly: GCA_033220385.1. Classification (NCBI taxonomy): domain Eukaryota; kingdom Metazoa; phylum Chordata; class Actinopteri; order Cypriniformes; family Nemacheilidae; genus Triplophysa; species Triplophysa yarkandensis. Next base: position 1,223,671 of record CM065660.1, read on the forward strand.
ACTCTAAACCCCTAAAAGAAAAAAGTGCCAGATTATCCTCATTTATTTAAAAGCAAGTGAATAATTGGTCATTGTCTAAAGAAACACCTCTTCCCTTCAGATGTGTTTCAGAGGGATCACCTGCTCTCCATTTACATCCATCAGAGGGGTGTGGCTTACACTAATGATAATGAGATAATGACTTGCTCTGAGAAAGAATTACAACTATAGCTTTTAAATCTCTCTTTGGGAGTTTAAAAATGAACTTCCTCACTCAAGCATCACAAACGTGGGTGAGTTTTAAAAAAAGCAACTAGTTAAAGTTTTTTAGGTTGTGGTCAGAAATCTTTTGGTTCGCATTGTAAGACAATACTGTTTAACTATTTTAAACAAGGAACTAAATTATTGTTCATAAACCTAAAGGTGATGATAGTGTTTGAAGTGATCACAATCAATAAACACATCTGAAATAGTTTTGTCTCTTATATTTGATAAAGTTCACCCATACAGTTAGAGTTCACCCAAAAAGGAAAATTCTGTCAATATTTATTTACCTTGATGATGATTTTCTATCCTCTATGAGGATATTCTGAAGAATGTTGGTAGCTTGCTTTTTTTACTTGCACTGATTTCGTTTACACACAATAGAAGTGAATGAGTGCCAATGCTTTGTGATTACCAACCATTTTTCAAAATATCTTCTTTTCTTTTCTGCAGAAGAGAGAGATTCATACAGGTATGAAATGTCAAGAGGGTCGGGAAATGATGACAGAATGTTTTATTTTTGGGTGAACTGTCACTTTATCGCCACAATGTACACATTTATAAAAATAACATTTCTCTCCAAATGTTTTAAAGGACACAGCATTTTACTAAAAGATATATTCAAATATTTTCTACATTTTAAAATGAAAACTCTACACAGGGCTTCCACTTGACATTTTGTGTAATGGACCGACATAAAGATGTTCTTCGAATAATAATTCCTATTAAACAGAACCAACTGTTAATATCATAAAGTGTTTAAACATAAGAAAATAAGTCTTCTCACAAGTTTTCTATTTTAAAAAGACATATTAACCTGTGTTGTGGACCTGACAAGAAAACAACACAGTTTTTGGGAGACAATAAACTATTTAAGATATCTGTGAATGAAAATGTACAAACCAGAAAGGGACAGCTCTTTCTAAAACAGAAACTAATAACTATACTTGTATTGTCATGTGTGCACTTATGAGCAAAATGAAGTGTTATGGATGTGTCAATCCTGAAAGTGGCTCTTACTTGAACATGAAAAATTAATTTCATTTTTTATGTATAATTGATAAAATTAAAATTAAAATAATTATAATTGATTGACCTAACAAATGTTGACACAAGTAGACCAAAAACCTATAGTAAAGTTGTATATATTTATGGTAAGCTCTTATTCTTCTACAGATCTACTTGTAATGATAAAACAATCATATAATGCAATTTATGAAAAATTAAATATATGAGGAAAAATATGACACAATGAAACAAATTCTAGAAGTATTTCTCAGTGAAGTGTAAAAGTGATGTGATGTCCACCAGAGGGCGCAGTGTTCGTGGGTTTAATTGGTGGGATGAGAGAAGTTCTGCTCCACCCTCAGTGTCAGTCCCACAGCAGGTACACACACACACACACACACGCGTACACACACACTTTAACTTCACACTTCTCCAGAGTTCCGTGCTGTACGGACAGACGACACACAGCTTTCACCCCACCGCTCGTTTTGGGATTTGTGCTCTGGATTTGACGACAGAACGTGAGGAAAACCTGACTGGGGATCAGTTGTGAGGCACGACAGTTTGTTGAGGTTAATTCATTCCCAGCTGTGGAAGTAAATGTTCGTCCAACTTTTCCTGCTTTGCTCCCACTTTACGTGTCTTCTGTCTCTCCGTGTCCCGGGGAAGTGAAGGGAAAGGTGTTGTTTGAGTGTCGCGTGTTCTGATTGGAGGAGCGGCGATACAATGTCGCACTGATGGATACAATGTTTCAACCTGTCGCGCGCTGGAATGTCTGGAATCCTTTGAAGTGGACGCGGCGCGAAAATGAGTGATCATGACGTAACTATCGATCCCAGAGCGCGGGAAACCAGAAGCAGATCCTAACGTGCGTGTGATGTCATCGATCTGACCTCGGGGGATCAGATCGGACCCTATGGGTCACCTGTGCGTGGATCCATCCGTCCACTGTGGATCACTGCGTGTACGTCACGTGACCCCTTCAGCTGTCAGTGATACAGGCCAGCTCACACTGCCTGACATTTAATCGATACTAATCTGCCACTTGATGACGTGTGTGTGTGTGTGATAAGGAGTGATATGGGTTTTATAAACAGTGAAATTGTTTATTAACAATGTTTGTGTTTGAAAGGCATCACTTGAAATAGCTGGAAACACAGAACCTTTGGACACCTTCAGTGGACTGCTGGGATTTCTGTTTTTTGATTGGCAGCTCTGCGGACAGTCCATCATGTATGGCCGGAGCCCGCCCCCGCGCCCTGGACAATGAGGGTTCCTGTGCGGCGATTGGCCGGGCTCTGGCCGTGGCTGCTCATGGCCGCCTTGCAGGTGGCGTTGGGCCACACGGGCTTGGAACTGGCCGCTGCCGTGGAGTCCGAAAGATCAGCGCCCAAAGCCGTGATCAAGGTGACCCTGTTGAAGCAGGAGCCCACCAGCAAGGCCATCACGCTGGAAGGGGTGTTTGCCGGAGGCAGTGCCGGCTATGCCGAGGGGAAACTGATGCAGGTAAGCGTTGTGGTTGTTCGGGGGGCATGACCTTACAGGTGATGGGGAGACGCTCCACGCGGGTCAGGAGTCGCACGTACTTGAACCAGCATGAATCCACCCACAGCGTCTCGTCCGAGAAACGTTGCTGTCCAGCACGTAGACCTCCTCGCCTGGGAAGCCTTTATGTGTGCTGCTCCGAGTGCCAGATCTCCACCCCGTCTTATTGGAGGTGATAGATTTGTGGTGTTGTAAACAGTTAGGTCTGTTCTCTGAGGCCATACTGCCAGATGTCGACTCTTTGAAGGCAGCGTGCAGCACAGAGAGCCATCCAGATAACGCCAGCGGGGATGCACTAACTGTCAAAGTATCTTGAAAGGTTTTTTCCCTCCAGGAAAGAGATGCAACACCAATAAAGTAGAATAAAGACCAAGTTTAGGTAGCGTAACGCATGCCTGTTTGGAGTTTAGAAGCATAAGACCTTGAAAATAAAGATGCTGGAGTTTAAACGATTGCTGGGCTGTTTATCAACTACATTTTGACCTCTGCTATGTGAAGGATGGTTTTGCCTCCACGATGCTCCGTGTGAGCGTTGCTCAACGGTTGCTCCGAGGTTCTTTTAGTGAGTTTAGTATTTTACTGTCAAAAGAGATGCGTGCTTTGAGGACTCATTCATCCCTTTCCAAGCACTGATAACTAGTATCTACATGCACGATGTGAATTGCGAACACAAGCCCGAGGAGAAAAGAGTTAACCCAGAGTTTGGGGTTTGTAACTCAAAGGTCGAAGGTTCGGGGAGGGAAGTGTGATCTTTGCTGGGTTTCACGGAATATGAGTGCATGAGGGTAGATGTGAAAAGCGCCGCTCGGTTCTTTCTTACAGAGTTTGTCGCTGGGTTTTGTTGTAGCGTCGGCCTGTTGAAACAGGTCTGGGTTGCCCTGGCGTTTTGTCCCGCTTCATAATGTTCCTTCCTCTAGGGGACAAAGTGATAGATTCATGTGCTCTGTCTTTGGCCAGATCTCTTTAACACAGCATTAGGGCTGTTGTCTACTTTTAAGATGAATGATGTTTAATTCTGTTTAGTGTCATTTTTCTTTGAGTTGTTGATGTGTAGGGATGGGTGAGAGGGTTTTCCTGTAGTACTTAGTTTAGATTATGTAGATTCTTGCAGGAGGAAAAAATCTAAAGAATCTTTTCATTTAAAAGTGCCTGATTTGTTTTTGTGTTAGTGGGTTACAGCTTTTGATATATCTTAAAGTGATATGCTCAAATATTATTACAAAAACAAATTCATTGAAATTACTAATGAAATAAAATTGTTTTCATGTGGTGCAAATAATAGTCAAATGTGTTTCAAAGCTATAATCTGTAACTTTTGCCACTGTATTTCCATGTCAGTTGAAAACATAAGATAACACTTTGCTTTACATATCTTTGAATATGCGGTCATAAGTGTCGACAAGTCCAAAGACAACAGTTTATTGTATTCGTATTTGCCCCAAAAGTTATAGATTGATGATTTAAAACCATCACCATGTTGTGAATTTTAGTTTTTAATTGCCAGAAGTGAGTGCAAATATGCAAGAGAGTTCTTAAAAACTTCTCACTGAAGAGGTAAAGCAGAAGAAGCGAGCGTCGGATGAAAGCTTTTCTTTCCCTTTTGGCGCAGGCGTGTCAGTCTGGCTGTCCTCGGGCTGCTTTGAATTGGCCTAGTAGAGACTGACAGCCAGTTTTTATAACCACCAGTAATTACACATCCACTGGCCCATCTGATCTTCGTGAGCATGTTGTTTCTGCAGGCCACAGGTTGGCGAGCTGCACTCCCAAAATTTAAGTGTCTTTTCTGGGCCGGTTGGCGGATCACAGAGCAGGAAAATACAAGATCAGACACGATGATGAGGGTGGAAAGGTTTTATTTAGGGTGAAAAAAGCCTCTCCTTTGAGCCGCTGCCCTTTAATGCAGTAACATCTAATGGGCCCAGTTTATTTTACTTTATAAATGTGGGGCCCGACGGTTCTGTTTAAAGTTTTTATTTAGAATCTTCATGATTTATTGCGTTTGTGTCAGTGAGAAGGCAAATAGTCACTGGATAAACTCTTGAGGTGGTTTAAAGGAACACTCCACTTTTTTTGGAAATAGGCTCATCCACCTAGTAAATAAAGTGAGTTTTACTGTATCACTTTTAGCATAGCTTCGCATAGATCATTCAATCCTATTAAACCAATAGCATCGCATTCAATAGTTATTCAAGAGTTATGATATTTTTCCTATGTAAAACTTGACTCTTCTCTAGTTGTATTGTGTACTAATAACGGCAGAAATATTAAGCTGCGATAAGTTTAAAAAGTCAAGGAACATATATTGAAAGAAGTTCCCAGCTAGGTAACTTCTTATTTCAGGCGCTTTGTGATATTATTGCCCCTGGTTTGGCTTTGTTAATAAAAATATCGCCAGAACAGGAGAATGGCAGAATGGATCTCAAAACTGTAAAACTCAACTTATTTACTCAGGAGGAGTTTGAGAATGAGCATATTCCCAAAAAAATCGAGTGTTCCTTTAACAGAAGGTCCTGTTCTGAGGTCTTTGAAGGCCATCTTCAAGATGTTTTGACATGTCAGAGGGGTCAGACGTTCTGAAGGTCCCCTCACCATGAGAAACATGTGTATTTCTCGACATTGAAAAATCCGAAACGATACAATACTGAAGTCCCACAATATCGATATCAGCAGCGCTCTTTCTTATCAGCAGCACATGAGTGCAGTCACAATAGAGCCCTGACTCATCTCACAGACTAAACATGCTTGCAACGGTTAGATTAATTTTGTAAAGATGATCAGCGGAGTCTGGAGTCTCTCAATCGAGCATTATCCCTGTCCCTTCTTTACACTTCCGCTGCTCGTTTGCTTTCAAACCAAACCTGAGCACGCTTCCATCATTAAGATATGACAGCTTAACATAATAACTAAGCAATCTATCTGAGCATAACATATTTTATTGCAATATTCTCATTAGATGTGTTTGAATTAATGTGTGCACTATCAGACAAGAGGAAAACGAGGAATATGAGCATATATCTATGATGATCTATCATCTATTTGGAATACTTTTAAGCATAGTTGCACACCTCTAGACGTCATAGTAATGTGTATTTTAGATGTTTATAACCGTGACTGTGGGCTAAACTTTACAGGAAAACCAAGTAAACCGCCCTTGCATTTAATAGAGCTTACCTTGTTTACCATGGTGCACTGTATATATGTGTACAGACGACTGATTTGACCCCCTCTTTACATTCAGTCCGGTAATGTTAATAATTGAAATAATGCTTCTGTGTTTCTGCGTTTCAAAGAATTTCAACATTTGTTGAAGTAATTAGTAATATTTTTAAGGTTAGTTAACTGTTTTAATATTAGTTAAAAATGCAACTATTCATGACATATCTGTGTTATTCATACTCAACTTTTGATTTTAAATAGTAAATGTGTTGGTTAAAATAGAGAGACTTTACGTTAAGTCTTGAGGTTTACGTTACATTGTTTAATGTTGTTATATGAAACTTTTAAAACTAGTTTAGTTTTAAATTCTCAGGCCTTAAAGTTATGGTTTGGTATTGATGATTGACATTTTTCAAGGTATCGTATCAAAGTAAGAAATTCTAGTAACGTGATAATACTATGTGCCAGTGATTTGAACTTGGGTTGTCCTCTGAGATCAGCGAGTAAAAGACTCCAGAGGTTTACCCAGTTCAGCTCATGTAGTTTTACTATCTGATGGGCATTAATGTTTCATTTAGCTCACATAGATGTCTATAAGATTGTCCAAGTTATTTTTAAGTTTTTTTACTCATGTGAGTGTTAAAAAAATATTAAAGTGGATTATATAATATTATAATAAAGTGCTTAAGAGAAGGAGTTGCTTTGGGACTCTGTAATGTCTTTGATGCTATTATTATAACATGTTATTTAATGTTATTATTGCATTAAATTGTTGTCTGGTTGTTGTACGAATATTAGCTAATTTTACATCGGCTTTGTATGCAACTCATCAGATGAATATTTTTAAATTGTTTCAATATCTATTGTCTCTCTCTCTCGCTCTAAAATGTCTATTGTTTTTGTAAGTCTTGCTAAAAGTAGCATTTGTCATGATTTATTTTTTACCATCATTTTAAATAGTAAGTAACATTTAACATTTTCAGGATTTACTGCTTGCTTTGATTTCAGGAGTGGTCTTCTTTCAATTTTCATTAAAAGTAATAATGTTGGCACATATATACATGATCAAAGTCACTTCGGATAAAATATCTGCCAAATGCAAAATAGAAAAAAGCAGAATGAATTGAAATGTATATAAAGTTATATATAAAGTAAATTTGGATATTTGATCTGTTGTAAGTGACCGCGATGATGTATTTTAAAATAATTTTTACTGATTCTAAAAAGCTGGGCATTAATGCATAACTTTCTCTCATTGCACTGTTCGAATACTCTATTACAGTGATTTACAATTAGTCGTAGAAAATAAGACTGACAGCTAATCTGTGCTGTGACACAAATCGATTATTGAGTTAAACGGAGCGTGACAGCAGATGTACACATTAGCTAAGCAAACATGTTGGCAGCTTCCTATCTATCGTGTAACTCTCCACTTGTAACTAATGTTCACTTCAAAGAGTGAAACTCCCTTTCAGATGTCTCAGGAGTGCAGATGATGGGGAGGAAGAGATGAACGGGTTCATGAAGGAGTACATCAAAGAGCACGGAGTTAAAAACGCCAGTCTAGATGATTAAAAAGAAGCTTGTTTACTCGGTGTTTCCGATAGGCTTCCCCTCCCCTCATTCAGATGGATTTCCTGTCTGTATTTCCCCTCTGGAAACTGATAACAGCTCGCTCGCCCGCCCACCCCTCCGCTTGCCTGACGACCTGTTGATGTTTGTCTTGCTGTTGTCACGGTCGGCATGCTGCAGGTTGCTTCTCTGTGAAATTGTCTGGTTTTGATTTAGCAGGTTTAGTGTTATTGATGACGAGACTTGAGCATTAGGCCACCAAAGTAAAGAAATATGATGTATCTTAAATGATGAAAGATGTTTAGCCAAGACAGAGGTGGGTGGAATGGAGAGCATCTCAATATGAAGTCTTCGGAAACTATCAAATGTCAGAGAATTTTCAAATTGTGATGTCTTGACAAGTCATAGAAATTCAAGGATTTATTTGGATTCTATAATCTTGGTTTTTAAGAACGGTGCCAACCAAACAACATTTATCCCCGTTGACTTCCATTATGAACAAAAGACATTTCTCGAGATATCTTTTGGTGATACAACATCGTTGTAACTTGCTGGTTTTGTAGCATAACATTTTTCAGTCTCCTTTTTTTCAGCAACTAGAATTATATTCACCGCTTTTTTCTTCTTAGAAGCAACTTGTTTGCTTTGTGCCATTGAGGAATTTGTGAAGATGAGAGGAACAGGAAGATCTTTCTAGACCCTGCTGTTATCTCACAGTTGCTTCTTGGATTCTTAATCATAGCATTATGAATCTTGTTAAAATCTGTGTGATTGCATGATATTTCTTGTAGTTTGATCATATGTGAGCATCATTTATGTATGTGTGGTGTAAGGTATGTCTGTATTTGGTTGGCTGTGTGTGTGCGTTCGGAAGGGTTGAAGTGGAGGGCAGGCAAAGCTCTTAAAGACACTGGGCCGCAGTCTCTTGTTTTAGTCATTAGAAGAGAAAGGAATGCTGGGATGTATTTGTGTCTGTCAGTGGCACATTATACAACACATTCCTCAGGAGTTTTCAGACAAACAGTGTGTTTGAGAGGCTTTATCAAGCCAATACACCACCTTTATATTTGCATTGCACATAAGTGTATACTGTCTGCAGACACACAAACCAATGGAATTTATAACCTCGAATTTGTTTTTCAACCAAAGGTTCTAGATTGTTTTTTGCAGTCGTTCTGTAGATGTGTCTCTCAGAAACTGAAATGTAATATTGGCTTTTGAATAGTCACCGATATGGTGTTTTATAGTGCAGTTCTAGCGTAGACCAGCAGTTTAACCAGTCAAACCTGAACTCTCTGACCTGACTTATCGCTTTAAACTGCTTTTACTTCAAGGCAAAAGCCGACCATTTCCTGTATCTTTTCTTATCCAGTTATAAAAGCGTTGTAGTTAAGCCTGCAGGAATGATTCTTAATGTGAGTCATTTGGCGGAGTGCTTTTGTGCCCAGTTAGATTGTTTGGGTTATTAATTGGCAGCTAAAGTAGTCCTCTCCCTTTTGTGAGTTACGAGTTGATAAGTTCAGTCCGATTTGACCAAAAACACGTTTTCATAACTTAAGACCCAAAATCACATTAGTGTTTGTATCATAGATGATTTGATTAGAGTCATCATATTAACAAGTCAATGTGTGTTATTTGACCTTTTATGTAACGTGTGATATACGAGTACAACCTGATTTTAACCATCAGGATATAATAGGACAGTGAAAAGTTAAGATAAAAAGGATTTTTTGGAAAAGTCTGTATTAAAGTGAAGTGTCTTATCTATGTTCTTGTTAGTGTTACAGATGTGCATCATGTTTGCATCTCTAAGGTGGGTGGAGAAGTGGTTTACTTCAGCAGATGGTTGGCCGGTTAGATGAAACTGGGTTGAGCTATGTTGTGTGTTATAGACTGATGCTCCTGAAAACCGTTACACTTTCTATGTATGTTGTTGTGTATCTTTCAAGATAATTTCTTCTAATACTAAATATATTTAGTCCTGTAAGATTAAAAGTGTTTCTACATCTCTAATTGAATGAATGATAAGATTTCATTCATGAAATGAAGTGTCAAACATTTCTTTGTACAAAAATCCTGTACTTCTGGCTTTGTTTTTAGGTTAAAAAAATCCTCAATTTTAATATTAAGTACGAGAATATTTTACTTATACATAAACAAAGAGCAAAGAATTATGTTAAATGAACGATGTATTAATTATGTAGAAGGTTAGGCTATGTGATATTTTAATTGTTCATCTTAAATGAGTAACTGAGTTTTGTATGCAATGCGGCGTTTGATCAGTAAGACGTTTGTGACAGTAACATCATCGCCATTTGCTTATGCAAACAAAATTGTTTGTTGATCTCAGTGTGATTGTGTAATGGTTTTATTAATAGCCAGCATCCTCTTCCTCTGGACGTGTTTTTCCATATGGAACTGGACGACTTTGTAAACAAATACACACAGATTGTGGAACTTTCATTAGCAAACATCAAACACAAGTTAAAATGTGGGAAGATTGTGATTGGAGAAGGAAAAGCAGATGGAGAGATTACACAACGGAGTGGACATACTATTGAACGTTTCTTTAAATTAAAGCGTCATAAATATAAAACACAACAAGGGAAACATCAAATACACAATTAATTGTATAGTTTCTGATAAACCAGTGTCTCATATATTTGTTTGAATTTGGTGTGTCATTGCAGTTGTGTGATTGTGTGTGTGTGATTGTGTGTGCGTGTGTGTGTTCCTCACCGTGTATCATTTACTAAACTCCATTACCTCACATCAAAGCGTCTCGGATCTTGTGCAATTCTGACAACCAAAGCCATATTATACACACAGATAGCGACATTCGCAGAAACCGCTTTCTGAAAATCACATGCTCACCGTACACACGGCCAATGGCGTGCATGCTGTCCCTCGCCTGACCTTTCCTCGCCATTTCTCTCCTTGTAAAAGGGTTGAGAATTGACTGTCAACTCATTTGTGCCAACCGTGCCTTTCTCAAACACCCCTTCAAAGTTTCCAAACAGCCCGGTTCAGGCCTCAGAAAAGGTGCCGTCCAACAAGGCAGATTTGTAACCATGGTAATGTTTTTTTTTTATGCTAAAGCAAACAACGGGTATTTGATGCAGCTTGTGTTAGCAGCGAGAGACCGGCGTGTTGAAACAAACTGTTGAGTTTGCTTTAGTTTTAGTGGGCGTTAAAGGAATAGCTCACCCAAAATTCTGCTGGGAACTACTTACTCTTTAGTCATTCCAAATCTGTGTGCATTTCTTTGTCTGGTTGAACACAGGGAAGGATATCTGGAAGTATGCTTGAAACCAAACAGTTTTGGTTCAATTGACTACCTTGTAGGAAAATAAAAATAATAGTAAAACGTGAACCAGAACTTTGGCCTTTGACTTTCCAAATATCTCAGAGTGTGTTGATCAGTACAAAGAAAATTCATACAGATTGGGTACAACTCAAAGGTAAATATATAATAGCAATGTTTCTTTTGGGGTGGACTCTTTAAGGTAGTCGACTGCACTCAATTGACCGCCTGTAATTGACGGCCCAAAATACATCAAAAGTGTTTTCAGTCTTCAGTTGAGAACGTGTAAACGCCGCCTCAGACGGGCACGTGTTGTGTAACGCTCATTCAGATGGGCAGGAAAGAATGTGTGGATTCTTGTTTTTCTCCTGTAGTATTGACTCTGTGAGCAGGGTCTTAAGAGAGACACGATGAACATAGACAGAAATTCTCTCTCTCAGTCATGCTTCTGAGTCACATGACCCTGACACGGGCCTTTCTTCTGTCTCTCTCCGTCTGTCTCTGTGTGCGAGTGTTAGAGGTGAATGCTTTGGCTCGCTGCAGGAATGTTTAAGGACCGCCGGCCTGTTAGCTTCTGTTGCTCGGATCAGATGATTGTGGCTTCACGTGTCACATGCGTTTAACCCTTTCCTTACTAGAAATGTCTTATGTTTTGTTCGAGTTTGCTTGTTAGTGAGTTTGTCTTTAAGCTGTAATCTTTGCTTTTCTCTCGCTCCAAAGTCCAGAGCCAAGGGCTGGCCGCACATCACGCACCGCAGCCGAAGGGCCTGTGAAATCTGCAGCTGTTGAAGAGAGAGAGACTGAAGCTTTTTTTTTTTTTTTTTTTTTTTTTTTTTTTTTGTGTCTCCCACATCAAGCCTTTGTTACATCTGCCAAAATAATTTTAGGCATCATACTAAACTGCAAATTCAAGGTGAATTATATAATGAATATAAAATAACTTAAATAGATGAGTAGATAAATTATTAATGAATAAATAAAAACCTTTTTTTACGTAATATATTTAACACAAAATAAAAAATACACAAAATGGATCAAATATAATCATCTACATTCAAATAAATAGTATATAAAAATATCATTCAAAATGGCACAACAGGCAATCAGTTGCTCGATTTTTCTTTGGTTTCATAATTGTTGAAAGCCAAATTTATATATTAAAAATTAGTGATGCTCCGATTGATCAGCCGGAAATCGGTACTGTCCGATAATCATATTCTATGACAGGATCTATACTCAATCTTATGAACCGATCTCAATCCATTAATGTTTTGATGCTGCAACTCCATTGTAAAGGCATATTAAAATAGTTTTTTGCAATAATTTTGTACCTTGTTAAAACAATAGTTACATTATAACCATTTCATATTACTGTTGAAAAATATATAATAAATAATAAAATATAATATAAAAATAAGAAAGGAACATCTATAGAAAAATGATTGTGGTGAATGTACAGCTAAAACAACTACATGTCACAATACATTTTTCTTTATTTTTAATAATTATTGCATTTTTGTTCCACAAAATAAAAACTTAATGTTTTTGTGACTGGTGCAGTTAATATTGATCTCAATTGATCAAATCTAACAACTTTATTGCATTACTGTAATAGAATTACAGGGGAGAGGAGAAGTCACAGAGAGGTTGACCTGAACATGTTCTTATTCTGCACGTGTTTTAGTGCGTTAATCAGTCGTGTCCGCGCACTCAGTCTTTCCTGTCCGAGTTTGTTCTGCCGGTTTCCCTTTAGATAATGATATGTCTCCCAGAAGACCCTGGACTGTCTGGAACGTCAGGCAGCACACATGGCCTCCACGGGCCTGCGCCACATTCCACACACAGGCACGCACACACTCGAACTTACACACACACTAGCCTTCACCTGTTTATTTACACAAACACACGATTGAGTTTCATGTCATTGAAGTTTTGTGCATTTTTGACCTTTATAATGTGGTTGGATGACATGTGCTGTAGCATAGAAGGTCCTTAAAGAGTGTTTTAAAAAGATCAACCACTTATATAGGTTATTAGGTTTCAGGTGTATTACTGTAATAAAGTTCCACTGAAGTTGTTTGGTGTTGAAAGCGGTATTGAGTCTCGTCTGGAGATTTTGTGTCGAAACACTTAAATGCTTTGGAACTGTCTGTTTCCTCCGGCTTCTTTAAAAACCTGTTCCCCTGGCCGGATGTGCCCCAGGCGTGGCCCGGCGGATTGCGGTAATGATGAATTTCTCTTTTGATTAAAACATTCCTCACTTTTATTATATTAATGCGGCGGCTCAATTAGTGTTAAGTGCGCTCTCAGTTGTGCATTCCTTCCATTCGACACAGGTTTGCGGACCTGCGTCTGTTCGGACACGCTCGGAATGTTTCCTCGCAGAGCTCCTGAAAGTTTGGCCGTGTTGATGTGCGTACAATCGACTATGAAACCATTTGTAACGTTATTGCTTCATAATCGCTTTGAACGGCCATCCATCTTCCGAGCAGATGAATAGGGAGAAGTGTTTCTTCTTTTTGGTTGAAAGCACAGCTTTAGCTCTTCAGTGATTCTCTACATCCTTTCACTTGTACCGAGGCTCTTTTCTTGCAAAACAAGGATCATTGAATTTTAATTATATGTTTACACATTTATTTTTAATTACTTTTATTTCAAAACCACATTTAAGTGAACTAAAGGAAAGTTGCTCTTTATTTCTCAATCAACCAAGAAAAGAGAATTTTGTCATAATCAAAGATTGGGTTTAATATGGGTTTTACTTGTTCTTTCTTTGTGTTTGCCGACTGTTAACTATTACCAAAGCTTGTGTAATTTGGCTGAATCCCAAAGCTCTTACACACACACACGGCGAGTATCAAAAGACTCCGACATTATGGCCCGAAGGCTCTCCGAAAACCGCCCCTGTTGAGTCGCCATTGTGCCACGTTCTTTCTCATTCACACACTTTCATATGTGTGTTTGTGTATGTCTGTTGTTTTATAAAAGTTCATAAACGCACATGTCGTTGTTTGTCTCACCTGTAGCGCCGCCCACTCTCTCTGGTTTCTGATAGAGGGCTGATCAAAGGCTCGCCGCTGGCAGCATAACTTTACTCTGTTGACTTACCCTAATATCTGCCATGTTACATCAGCCGAACAGTTATTTATTAATTTCTACTTTCCCTCGTGTCGCTGTCCGACACTCCGCTGCTGTTTGCGTCGATTTGTCTTGACATATACAATAAAACAGCTTTCTCGATACTTCAGGCCCTTTGGTAAAATCTGTATCGTGTCTTATAAGTTTAGCACTGGTTTAAAGGCTGATGCAGATTATTGAAGATACGTTTTGTACGTTCTCTGTCGTGTTACTGCGTGTGTCTTTTAACACTGATTTAACACATCAATCAGTCAACCTGTGATAAAGATCCTCCGGGGAAAACCCTTCCTGGAACTGCCGTCTCTCTGCCCTCCGTTGCATACTGCCCTCTGATTCGCTGCCTTTCCCTACATCTATTTGCCTTCTGAGCTCCTTATTGGTTGAAAGCAAGGCTTTATCTCTTCAATCGTTCCCAACTTCCTTGTGTTGAGGCAGTTTTCATGCAAAATGGGACAGAGACTCTCAAACCTTATCACTTGAATCTCTCACCTGTTGCTTAAATCAATGGCTTTGTATGTGAACAGTAAGTCCCCGCGGGCTAGAGGAACTGTACTGACAACAGTATCTCACTTCACACTGATGCTGAGGAAACCGAAGTTTCGTCTCCTCTGGGATGTTTAGAGTAAAGTCTGTTGATGTTGAACGTTTACATACACTTTAAATATTCTGACACATGTTGATCATTTGAGAGAAATAAGTCGTTCGTTTTCCAGACATTTTTCACAAAATAACATGCACATGATTCTTAAAAGGATAGTTAAAAATTATGACAATCATCATCTTGTCATTTTAAAGTAGAACATAATATATTTTGAAGAAAGTTTCTAACCGAACAGAGTGGCACCTATTTACTTCTATTATGCAATGCAAGAGAATGGTACCGATTCTTCTTCAAAGTTTCTTCTTGTCTCCTGCTGAAGGGAGTCATACAGGGTCGATTTGACAAGAGGGAGAGTAAATCATGACAACTTTATTGTTGATTGTACTTTTACTTTAATATTGTGTGATGTAACCTGGATGATCTTTATGTTTTATGTAAGTTTTTTTTGTTCTTTAATATTCTTTACCTCCTGCACAACAATAAGACAATGCATTATTACTTTGGAAACAAGATGATCAAGGTATGTTTTTCTGTCTTTGTAAACAGTGCTAGCCCTTATATTTGGGACAACAACCCATGCAAAAATTATAATTATTTTATTCTGTCACACTATAATATTATTTAGAATTATATTTCTTTATTTTTATTGAATTTTTTTATTTTGCTTTTCATGTTCTTGTTCAAGATAATGGTTTGCAAACAGAGCAGAAGTGCAGATTTGTTTTGCGTGTGTTTTTTTTTTTTTGTGTCTTAGTCACTCTCTTAAGAACATTGAAAGGGTGTATCAGTTACTTTGTCTGTCTGATACAAAGAGGGAGATTTCCATGTCGCATAATAGCAGCGTCGTCCCCAGTGAAGACCTCGGCCTGTTTTTCTCGGCTCAAATGTGCTCGAACAGTTACGGTATGTGAGTCAAACAAGGTTACAGCAGGAGTCACCAGACAGCTGGTTGCGTGCATTGACGGTGCATGAGAAGGTCAAAGGTTATCAGCATTTTTATGTATCTTTTTTAAGGAAACTCATAAGGGATAAAATTCTTTACCGATATTTTTGAGGAATGTCTGAGATATTTCTCAAAATATCTTCTGCGTTTACAGATTTACATTCAGATTGGGGTTAAAAAATGAGGACTATGTGGGTGACTTTTTTTGGTTGAACTATGGGTGTATGGGATCAGAAATGCATGTCACATTTTTGAAATGGGGATTTGCAATGTATGCATCTATAAGACACACAGGAGCAAATGAATGCCTGAAAAATGAATTGACGGGCCCAGAGAGAGAGAGAGAGACAAACACGCCCTTGTGGAGAGGATTAGGTTTCTGTAGATGCCTTTATAAAAGAAAGATGGCACAGGTAACTGGAACCTCATGGAAAGTTTTGGCTCTGGCACAGCATGCATGCATTGGATGCAGTTTGGATCACCTGCACTTTCATTTGCAGTAAACGCCTCTCTATTGTGTTCATGTGTGAGATGCGTCGAGCGTTTGGAACTGTTGTCCAGCCAGAATCGCAATAACATCAGAATGAATCTCACACAAGCTTTGTGTACGAATACATTACATGCTTTTCGGTGTCAGGAGGAATTAATTTTCCGCGCTGTCAGGCCAGCCGGCCTTCACAGAATAAATCTGGTCTGATCGCATCGTAGTCAGTAAAATAAAATTAAATGTAACTAATTTGCATTTAATTGTTATCATGGCAAAGCTGACCGGTTTCAGTTTGTTTATCTGTGTATCAATGACCTTTGTTATAATTGTCATTTGCTCTCCATTTCTCAGAAATAGATTAGCCTAATTAATAAAAACCAATTTGTCATTACCCTAAGTTATAATACAACCAAAAATCTAGATTCTGTCATCATTTGCTTTCCTCCGCCGAACACAAAAGATATTTTTAAATATGTTGGTGACTGGATCTTGCTTTGGTTTTGTGTCTATACTCCAGAATTAAAAAAGAAAGGAAGGAAAGAAAGGAAGAAAGAAACTCACATTTTTTAACTG
Source organism: Triplophysa yarkandensis (assembly GCA_033220385.1). Lineage (NCBI taxonomy): Eukaryota > Metazoa > Chordata > Actinopteri > Cypriniformes > Nemacheilidae > Triplophysa > Triplophysa yarkandensis. The sequence continues at coordinate 1,240,241 of CM065660.1, forward strand.
TGTTGTAGGTGAAACAATTTTATCAAAAGGTTATTCAATTTAAAGCTTTGATTTAAGGAAGTATACTTTTTAAATGTTGTGTATATATAAGTTAAAACAAAAAGTAAATCTACTATTTACAATAGAGTTCACCCCAAATGATGGTCTTTTACAAATATATATTTGTTAAATAAATAGTTTTTCTTTATTACATAAAATTATTATTTTTAAAATTTTAAGAAATCCTCTGGATTTTTACTCAAAATTAATACTTTCCAGTGAAAAAGTTTTCCATTTAAATTATGTTATCAAGCAAATATAAGTGTGTATTGTTGTGTAATATACTTATCCATATGAAACCTTTTTACAGCGCAGGTGTTAAATTATGTGAGGATGAGTAAATGATTATAGAAACTACATTTTTGGTGAATGATTACTTGGATCTCACGTTATTCTAAACCTGTATGACTTATTCCTTCCGCAGAACACAAAATAAGGTATTTTGAAGTATGTTGGTAATCAAACTATGTTGACTTATTTGTTTGGACAAAAAACCCACTGAGACATTTCTCTTAATATCTTTAATTTGGTTCCAGAGGTCACAGACATGTAACAGTTTTTTTATGAACTATTTCTTTAAGTTTAGAAATTATGCCAACCTTTATAAGCTTTTGGTTTCTTGTAATGTCTTAACTAAATTATTTAGTGGCCATATAAAGTTCCTAAGTGTTTATTTACTTTTGTACTAGAAAGACCAACAGTACCGTCAGCACTTAATGTCCTAAGTAACATGTACCTCCTCATCGGTTTGCAGTCTGAGTTTAAACAGTTGCCTTAAAGAATGAAGATTAAAAGAGCGTGAATGTCTTTGAACCCGCAGACACGGTTCGACATGTCCTATACCACCGCAGCTGGAGAAGATCGAGTTTGATCTCCTGCCAGATGTGTCTCATGGGCGTTTGACCTGTATTTTCTTCTGCTCGGCCCTTATTTCCATAACCTTCCTCCTCCCTTTTATCTGAGATGTGGCTGTGCACCGTGTGATATAGGAACACATTCAACTTCATTGTTCTTTGTTGCATTGGGATCTTAAATGTTAATCTACTGTAAATAGAAATGAAGCCTGTGTTCCATTGACCCTGCTATATAAAGCTGATGAAGCAAAATGTGTGACTTTGAACAAGATATTAAACTTGAGCAGTACATGTACTTAAGAATCTCTTCAACAACAAGAATCGCAAGATTGAATGAAAATTAATGCAAATCCAAATCAGTTTGGTATCTCATGCTCAGTTAAAATAAATTAATCATAAAAGTCATATTTTGATTTCCTCCATCATTGATGTTGTGCATCACGCATGATGGAATAACACGTATCATCAGCATGAAAGATCGAAATGAGAACGTCATTCTCTGGCACAGAGATACAAACAAACTAATGTTACGCTCGATCTGGTTTCCGGTAACCAGAGTTATAGCGAGCAGGTATGTCTTCAGGTCTGTCCCGTGTGACATGAAAGATTTCATAACCCTTTCTTTATCAATCCAGGTTGTATATAGAATCTCGCTCTGAGACCGCGTACACAGACATCTGTATGTTTGAAGCCACGTCACGCTGTACATTTCTGTGTAAACAAACACACTTTCTTCTGTATCTGATCTGTCTGTCTGTGGCGTTCGTCCTTTCTTTGTTCTACTGTATAATAACAGACATTGGTCAGATCAGGTGGCTTGTCTGCTTTTCACAGGTATATGTTTCTACAAACAGGTATAGTGAGTCATTCAGTGATCATTTTTACTTTAACAGGCAACATTTGAAGACAAATGTACGTTACTTGTTTAATGTACTGTTTTATTTTGCATGAGTTTTTGCAATTGCTGTAAGGGCTACTGTAGAAACATGGCATTGTATGCCATGTAAGAGGACCTGCGCTGTGTGTAAATAGAATCAGGTCATAAAAGCATAAAAGTCCTTTATGTAAGATCTTTACACCTCTGAAGACAAAGGTATTTATATTACATTGTATTTGTGTTATATAACTTAATATGCATTAAACCTTTAATATTAATATTTTATTGTATATTCATTTTTGTATTAGTAATAGTAACATGGATAGTGTCAGATTAAAGTTCTTCATTGATGTCTTAAATGTGGAGTCGATGCATCGTATTTAGAAAAAATTATCCTCAAACTGTTCCTACCTTTAATATTTTATTGTATATTCGTTTTAGTTAAAAAATTGATTTTAAATGGGTCGTGTAAATTCCTCCCATTTGAGTTTTGCAAAAGAACTCCTTCTACTGATAACACAATACATTTTGGCAATACATAATTTGTCACTGTCTTGCTTATGTTATATAATTATTTATTTTGCTTTTTAGCATAAATAATCTTCAAAAAGGGATGGATGTAAATCACACAGTTTACCACAAAACATTAAACTATTCGTTTTCTCTTCCAGTGATGCGAATTTGGATGTCAAGATTCAATTTTATTCATTAATTACTATTTTAATATTTCATGCCAAGTTATGGATAGATTAAAAAAAAAATCTCTAATAAGCTCAATGTTTAATTTAACAAAATATAAGGCTGTTATGAGAGTAATAGTAACATGGATAGTGTCAGATTAAAATATTTTACGTGTGGAGTCGATGCATCATATTTAGAAAAATAATCCTGATCTGTTCCTACCTGTGACTATTCTTTGCCAAAATTTAATTTGGACCACAGAAGTGTGCATGCAAAGTAACATTTATGTTAATGTCTTAAAACCATCTATTATTAAGGTTTTAGTGTTGGTCTGAATGGCACTTATGTTGGATTTACGGGAACATCATTGTATGACTGTACCAGTTGACTGTGCAGGTGTGTAGCTCCTGTGTTTGTGTGTGATGTGTTTTATGATCAGGGTTCTGTACAGTAAATGGGAAGATCTGTCTGTGTGTGTGTGTGTGTGTGTGTGTGTGTGTGTGTGTGTGTGTGTGTGTGTGTGTGTGTGTGTGTGTGTGTGTGTGTGTGTGTGTGTGTGTGTGTGTGTGTGTGTGTGTGTGTGTGTGTGTGTGTGTGTGTGTGTGTGTGTGTGTGTGTGTGTGTGTGTGTGTGTGTGTGTGTGTGTGGCCAGATTTCTTGCTTGATTCATCAGGCTGAAATGAAGGCAATGCAAAGCTGTCTTATATTTGTTCTCGTATCAGCAATATCAGCAATAATAGGTTTTGGGGATGATGGATTTCAGACACTTAGAGAATAAGACTTATTCTCTCACGTCCTCTATCGCTTCTGTTCAGGTTACTCAAAGGTTGTCATGTAAGACTTTATTTATCAGCTATGATCCGGGCCTGTACGGGCTCATTTATTTACCCCGATGACTCTGCCGTGCGGGACATCCGCCAAAATGACTCCGGAGCCGAGGCCAGTTTCTCTGCCACAGACATCTTGTGAATCTCTCTGTTTGACATTGATTTTCTTTTATGCAACATTTGTTTGATGATGAAGGGATCACGTGCTTTGATCCTTGCTTTGAATATGCTTGCGTTTGGTTTGGTATATTGCGCAGAAGCCTTATTCATGTCTTTACATGTTAATGTAATAGTTCGCCAAAATTGAAAATTGTGTCATACTCTCTCTTCTTCTGTTCGGTCACTTTCATTCTTCAAAATATCTTCTGTTGTATTCTGCAGAAGAAAGACACTTGAAATGACAAACAGAAGAGAAAATGGAATCACAAAATTGACTGTAAAGCTCCGTTACGTGCTGATCACATGTTTAAAAATGAAGCTGCTCAAGTAATCATAAAAGTATTACGGGATTTTGTTAGATGATTTAAAATGTCAGCATAGAGTTCTCTTACATTCACGATTTGCTTTTCCAAAGTGCATCTGTCGTCTGTTTTGCTTTTGCACAGTTGGCTAACATTGTCAAAAAGCCAGAATGTGTGTGTGTGTGTGTGTGTGTGTGCGCATGTGCGCGTGTGTACGCTGCACACATTATAGGAGTGAAATATTAACTGCCCGCATTTAAAACTTGTCAATGGAAGACCAGCTGTTCCCGAAACACTCGCACTTCCCAAATCTCCACTCCAGTTATGCCCGAATTCCTCTGCTGTCTCTTTGCGACTCCTGGGCCAGAAACATAGTTCACACAAGCATGTGAATGCAGAAGCGAGTGCCTGGCATTGCAAGCATGTTGTACATATCTAAAATGTGTTCCTGTGATGGACTCCAAAGCTCAATTTCTAGTGGAGTTCCCTCAGATGGTGTTCAAGGGGCAGTTCACCTTTCAAGATGACATCGAGATCAATTACTCATCCTTAAGTTGTGACAGCTCTATAAATGATGTTGCTCTTCTGCAGAACTCAAAAGATATTTTGAAGAATGTTGGTAGCCAGTGGTGACACCCACCAAGTGCATAGATGCCAACATTCCTCAAAATATCTTGTGTTCTGCGGAAGAAAGTCATACAGGTTGGAAATGTCAAGAGTGTGAGTAAATTACATCTTTTTACTCGTATCTCTTTATCTATTTTTTTCTGTAAACAGTTGCTCAGATTTTTCTTAAGAAGACATAAAGAAGAAAAGCAACTTAATCCTTAGACACTATAGTGAATGTCTGAGTATTGTGTTATGTTTTTCTCTCTGTAAGCATGTGTCTAGTATGTTATAGGCCACCGAGAGACGCTGTGTGTGTTGTATAAATATGTTGTATAAATGTTAATTAAAGGATGAAGTCTATTTGCCAGCCTGGCTCTGGAGAGAATGGCTGTTGCCATTGACACATCATCCGACCATACGTTTTCTTTCTGTCTTTCTATATGTCTCTATTGAATTATACAGTAGTTTGTGCAGGTCATGTCTACTGTATGTTTAACTTTGGGTGTGGGGTCATAAATGCAGTATAGACTAGAGTTTTACTGCAGGCGCTTATTTTCTCTTTAACTTTAGCCAGCAGAAGGATTTATTGATTTCTGTATTTTAAGGTTGTTATTTCTGGGGCCAAAAGTGGATAGTTGAACAAAGTACAGTAAATGTTTATATATGGTATAAGTACTACTTATAATGAATGTATATGAATGTTATATTTCAGATGACTTAAAAGGCATCTTCAAAGCTCAACCCCAAAATGAAAAATATGTCATTATTTACTCACCTTTAAACTTTTATGTGTTTATCACAAACCCCAAATATTCTTTTGAAGAGTATAATCACAAATATATCTGTTGTATGGACACACAACCAATGCCAACAGTTTGCTTGTATCAGCATTCTTCAAAATATGATAGAAGAATGAGTAGATTTTGTGTAGACCATTTGAAATTTCAGGTAACTATCCTTGGAAGTGTTTTATTAAAACTTTTTTTTCTCACAATTCTAAATATTTTTATAGGAATTTTGATTTTCTATTCAAATATTGAGGATGCAGGTTTTCAAACGCGCTCATTTTTTTGTAATGTATTTTATAAGTTTTATATAGTTCAGGATCTGAGCGTAACTGACCGTATTGATAGCAGCATTGCATTGTGGGATTGCTTAAAGCATCAGTTATCCGAATTTCATATTTCACCATTATTTCTGTTTGTTTTAAATCTCTCTTCTCTCCCTGGGTTATGTTTTGTTTTCTCAGCCGGGTATTTGACGGCCAGCTCAGTCTTTTGTTTCTGAAGTGTCCGTCTGCCTGCAGCTGTCCGGTTTGGCAACGGGCCGCGTTCCACTGCTGGAGAAAGAGAATGAAGGATTGCTGGAGAAAAGACACGATGAGGGCTTCTTTTGTTTCCTTTTGGAGTTGATCTCCAGATAAACCGATAAAGGAGTCTAACCCTGTTAGTCTGTTGAAGAAGAAACATCATCATTTTAATACCCGTTTACCAGCAGCTAGATTCATAAACACTTTTGTTTTGTTGACAGGCTCATTACGTAATGAGATGATGGTTTCACAGGATTATATCACAAACACATCGGTTAACATGTCTGCGGGCAGCGTGTTTGAGTTTGTTCAAAGGGCCCGTTCCTCCACCTACATACATAGACCTCAGACTTACAATGAACGTTTGTTTATTCTAAATTAGATAATGTCTGGACAAAAAATGTCTTATCTTGTGTGTCTGCTGGTCCAGATCTAGGAGATATTATGTGTGTTCTGTAGAGATACACCCGGACAGAGGTTTGTTTTTTTTTCTAATGAGGACAACACACAAACCTTCATTGTTCTATACCAGGCTTTGTTCTTTAAAGCGATAGTTTACCCAAAATTTTCCTTATTCACCGTTATCTCAATTCAAACTTGGATGACTTTGTGCAGAACACAAAAGAGCATATTTTGAAGAATGTCAAGAGTCAGAATTTGGCTTGACATGTGGGTGAATAAATGACAAATGATTCAAAATCTTCTCAATGGTAAATCTTAATGGTGTTGTAGTTCCAGTGACCGAATTCGTTCAGGACCATCAGCAGATCTGAAAAAGTCTAAATTACACATTGAGTCTGAAGCTCAGAGAGGAAGTCAAGCCCACCAGCCGTCACCTCCGGCAGAACACGGTCATCTGTTCACAGGTGCAGGAACGCTCTTCAGGTCTTTTAATCTCTAGCTTTCATCCACACCATCTGTTCTTCAGTCGGCCATCTCCTTTTTCTCTCGTTCTTTTATATCTCCTTCTCATCTGTTGCTCTCATCGTGTTTCGGAGGCTAAAACTTTTGTTATTTATCAGATGCATCTCTTATCGCTCTGTATTTAGTAGATCTCTTTTTTTATTTTCTGGCAGGCTTTTTTTTAACTTTAAGTCAATCTTAAGGTGTCTGGAAATACGTCTCCTAACAGCTGATTTGGATATGGTGAAGGCACCACTTTGTGTTGTACACTTTATCACACGATGCTGCGGAATACTTCATTCGCCCAAATAGAAATAATTGAAGCTTGATATCAAAACACCACAAGTATGCCCTGAATTCACGGTCTCACTTTCTCATGAGCAAATCGATTTGCAAGTCGAACACGTATTACTTGAATATGATTTATGTTTTTACATTTTTACATTTATGTAAAGTTGTAAAGATTTTGTGATGCTTGCATGGTGTCAGTGTGAATTTCAAAACAAGGGAAAATGGTGAAGATTCTTTTAAGGAAAGTCCACCGAAAAAGTAATTCCTCACACTCTAGTTGTTCAAACCCGTACAAAGGGAGATATTTAGAAGAGAGTTGAGGGTTCTGTGGCACCATCGACTAGCACAGTAAAAAATAAGTGATGCCCCTCAAAAGTCGCTTACATTCCTCTAAATATATACAGATTTGGAACAACTTGATATTTAGACATTCACGATAGATTTTCCTGTTATTTTGGTGGAGTATCCCTTTAACAGTTTAATTGTTACGTATTATGTCAAGTGTTTTAATGACCAGCTTTTTATTGTAGGAGACACTGTGTCTTTAAGCACTGAGAGCTTGTTTGCAGTTTTGCAGTTACAGTTCAGAGAGTCATAAACAAACCCGATGTCGTAATGTGAACGCTACGATTACAAACAGTGATTTACTGTGATCCCTCATCCAAACAGCACCGCACAAGAGTCAAGAACAGAGGAAGTCACTGTTACAGTGTTTATCATTGTGTGCTATGACCTGAAATACTTCTCTGAACGAGTTTCACCCTCTGACCTCTTTTCTATGATCAGCTTTCTTCTGAGGGCAAGGAATCATGGGAAGTTAGATAGAAGCTGCCATGGGGTTTCTCAGCTCAGATGCTGTCAAGTCTTAGATTTGGTTCATGCTTGCGTTGTGTAAGGGATTTATATGTGTTTGTCATTGTTTACTTTCACGATTAAATGTATGTTTATGTTGCGTGAGAATGTTTATGGACCTGTCTGAGCAGATAACACAACTTTAAAACCTCTGTGTCAACAGGCTTGGCTTGGTGTGTACATTTGTATAGTGTAGGTATGTCTCAATGAGTTCACAAAAATATGAATGTATCTCAATATGCAAAGATATAGGCCCTCAAGATCTCTGCGCTCCGCAAATGAGCTGAGACTTGTGGTACCAGCTCAAAAGGATGAGAAATCTCTCTCTCTCTCTCTCTCTCTCTCTC
>CM065660.1:1250790-1293290 GCA_033220385.1 Triplophysa yarkandensis
GTTTGATCCCCAGAGGCGTTGCATGCTGGGACATACAGCAGACTCAACTGTCCGCCCCTCTCCTCCTTCTCACTGTCCCCTGTAGCCACAGATCTTTGCCATTATGACCCCTCCTTTGACTCATCTACTTACCATCTACTTGCACACAATTCAGACATTTTATATGCTTCTCAATTCAAATCTCTTATCACTTAATCTCAACATGATGTGACTTCATCAACCTCACACTTTTTTCATCCTTTTCATTTTGATCCATATTTGTAGTTCTTATCTTTATAACTGCAATAGTTGATGGGCTGAGGGTTGTGTCATTTTCCAGGAGGTTATATGTTTGAATAAATTGAGAGTGTTTAATGCAGATCGTGCACTTTTTAGTTCTGCTTTCAGATCCACAGCTGAAAGAATCGCAGGACAAATGAATGTGGGGAATCCAACCTGAGGGTCTTAAATGAGTCAAAGTGATTCCGACGGCACTGAAGGTTGCACCACATGAAAGCACAACCAGTCTAGGCCCTTGAAGACTAACTAGATTAACCATTCATTCAGAGCGGTGAATCACTGCTGATTCCGAAGTCATTTCATCCCAGTGATGTGATTATCAAAAAATTATCCTACTGTTTCTTCTTTTTGCTTGTCTTTGTTGTTTTCAGGTTTGATATCAATGTTGGTATTTCTTCTTGATTTTTTTCTCTCATATCAAACTATACATAGAACCCGAGATCTTGCACGTGACAAGAGTTTATTCTGTCTGTGTTCAGTTACGGACAGTACCGCCGCAAGGAACGCTTCTGTATGTTTTCATAACCTTTCAAAACATGAGTTTCTGGCACCTCTAATGTTAAACTCTGTCCAGTTGCCAAAATACACACACGCACAATCTTATCGCCTGTAGTCAAGCTGGAGAAAGTCTTGCGCTATCAGAAGCGGTAGAGTACCTGCCCGACCTGTTAATATTCACCGCAAACAAAACTTTGAACTGAAACATTTGCATGTGGACGGTTTTGCAGTCGCATTGGCCCATATCTGATTTATATCTGATTCATTTTCACAGATGACTGAAGTCTGACACTGATCTCAAAATATCAGAATGTTTGCGTTCTTTTCTATTCACACTGTCATAAAACAGATCCAATCTGTGTCAAATAAGCAGGAAATTGAAATTGGGTAACTGACTTTGTAAAACGGGTTCTTAGTCTTTTACAGCCATGATATAAACGTATACATAATGTTCACACATTATTCATAACTGCTTAATTGTTATGATTGACAGCTCGCCTTTTGTTTTTAGTGTAAACACTCAAAAATCTGTGTGTGTGCGCGTGTGTGTGTGTGTTAACTTTAATTATATAAACGTTGTGTCAGAGTTTTCTGTACATTAGCTAATGTAAATATCGGTAGGCGGTCATTGTGAAGAAGTGATAGGTCGTGAGGTCAAATCCCATGAGTGCCTTGTGATCTTAACCCCAGCGTGACACACTTAACCCTTAGTTAACCTTCTCTAATAAATCTTCTGTGATCAAGTGAAGCATGCTTCTGTCAGCAGGTCATCCTGACCCACATTATGCTAATGTCAGTGTGAAAAATCCTAAAGTCTGTCACGCGTGTGTAGGACAGTGCTGGGTATATGTACAGACCGCAGAACCAAACTGTATACAGTGCTGCTTGAATGTAGAATCTGTGAAAATCTTGAAATTATAAAACATAAAATATGGATACACAAGTAATCATAATAAACATAACTGCATTGCACAAATCATAGTTTTTACATAAGGATTAAAAAGACAAATTTCATGTATTTTAATATATGTTCTAAATTTTGCATTGCAGTCTTCACTTCTAGAAAGTTTAGGTCTTCTGCGTTAGTAGTGCAGCATGAAACACATTTTTATAAATAACGTTGGTTTGTAAAACATTATTTGCACTATTATATTTTTGTCTGTGATATCTCAGACAGTTAAGCATATACCTTCATATCAAAACCTTTTAAAGCCAAGAAAGCTTTTTATTAACATATACAAAAAATGTACATCAATATTGAATGCTGTCAGTGACACAAAGTTTTATTGTTTCGGATTATGGTCAGACTGGAGGATTTGATCCAACAAGATTTTTTTTTAAATGATTCCATTCCTTTTCTAGTTATAAAACACTGAACTCAAACATATCTTTCTATGAAAGCTTTGTGTTCAGATGGTTTTGCATCTCTGTATGCGTCTTTATCAAGCCTTAATATGTTTATAAGCAAACGTGCACTTCATGAAGGAGTTTTGTAAATGAACCGTGACCAGGCATGTAGACAAGTGTCATGAGTCATATGTTCTGCAGTAATAATCATATTTCTCTGCCAAGCCACCAGGAAGAGAGAGAACCTTCTCAGCTTCAGTTCAAAGCGCTCTATTGTGTTTGGCTTTCTTGTTTTTTTCCAGCAGGAGCGTTCTATAGTTCTACATTTCTCTCTGTCTTTTGTCTCTGTGGTCGTGTTGTCTCTTGCGGTGAGCTCAGCACAGGTGAAGTGGCTTTTGAAACGGTTCTGGTTTTATTCAAACTTTGTTTGATGTGTTGTGCTTTTGCTGTGGTCTCAGGACACATCTGTGGGAAAATTTTACTTTGGCCATGGCACTTGTGCTGTGAATTTTTCAAATATGCAAACCACGTGCAGCATTCAGAAATACAATGTAACCTATTACTCATAATATTTTTGTCAATAACAAAAAAAGATTCTTTTTTATTTATCAGTTTTTGTCTTGTTTAAAATGGAAATTGTTTGTAGTGTTGTTCATTTTAGAACTTTGTTATAGTAAGTGAGGTTTGTGTGTCTGTGTGTTGTGCACATGTGGCGTGTGTGTAGGGGTTGAGGAGGGTCTCGTCGCCCACCCATGTGCAGATTTTCTTCACCCGTTTCATGATTTATTGTGTTAACTGTGAAGTTTTACTGATATGATCTCTGTCATTCTCTCACTGCCCGCTGGTGCAGGTGTGTGTGCGTTAGATCTCAAGTTGTGTCCTGGCATGCCTGCAAAAGCTTGGGGTTAAATTGAAGATGGAATTTTTTTTAACGTGTCCCTTTATTCCTGAACCCCCACCCCTGTTTCATAACACCAATAAAGCAAAGGCTGCTATTTTCCAGATGTGTCTAGTTTTAGGACTCTTTATGGCAGGTACATTCAGATTTATTTTAGTTATGTTTCGCCCAAAAAGGCGGCAGTGGTGCCAATAGTATTTTGTTCTTTAATACTTTAATAGTCACGTCCCGTACGAACTGGAATCGTGACAAAATATCCAGTAATGTTCACTTGGCAAAAAATGATATTCTATCATCGTTTATTCATCTTTGAGTTGTTCCAAAGCTGTATAAACTACTGTATATTTGTAGTAATGCATTCAACTAAACATTTTTGGAGCCATTGATTCTGTAGGAAAAATAATTTTTCTCCCTTCTGTTGAACGCAAAATGTGATAGTTTGAAGAATACCAAAAGTTTTTTTTTCCAACAATGGTATTCGATAAGGTTCAGTACTTGTTTGGTTACAAGCCTTCTCCAGAATATCTTTCTCTGTGTGTTTAACCAAACAAAGAATTTTCATTTTTGGTGAACTATTACATTAATGGAACCATACAGCCATGAATCTGTGATATTATTTAGCCCCTTTATTTGTAAGAGTGTAGATATTAATTTCTTTCTTTTTCCCAAAAATAAAAACGATTTAAAAATTATGTTTGACACGAGAGTTTTTACCAATTCTTAATGTCACATTGTTATCGGAGTTTTTTTTTTTTTTTTTGAGAGTTTGTGATTCCCCCCAAAAATTTATAATTTTTCACATACCCACAATTCCAAACCTGTTTGACATCTGCAGAACAAAAAATAACCAAACCACACAAAAAATGAGATATTTTCAATATCCTAATTTATGTAACACTGAAGAAGGAGTCATATAGACGTTTTAAGTGACATGATGGTGAATAAAGTTTAAATATTTTTTTACAATTTTGTGTACCATCACTTTTTATTGAAAGTTTATAAAAAGTGGAGTGTAGTAAGTATATTTTAAATACAAAAATATGTTTTTATTTTATTGTCAGCGACAACCAAATCATGATCAAAACTTTATCATTCATGGTCATTTAACGCTTAATGTTTCTTTTTGATTTCTCTCTCTCTCTCTCACACATAGGCACACACTCACACACAAACATACACACACAGTATTCCAGTCGTGGCGTCTCCTTAGTCTGTCCCCTAAGGACATGAGAAGTGCTCACTCATGGAGGAAGTGAGACGTTATAAGTGATGACCGCCTTCAGCGAACAGCTCTTCTCACATTACAGAAGCTGACTCGAGATCAGTTCTAATGCTGTGTTGAAGGCCAAACTCTATCCTGGCTTCCTGCCCTTTACAGATGCCCTGAATTTCCCTGAGGCGAAGGCAGATTCTGACCCGATTGTCTCCGAGTGGTCTTTTGTCCTCTACGCGACGGATGACGCGTGAAACCGGCACCTTTTCACAATAGGCCTGTAACTCACAACCGTTGACCCAATCTGAACCCGGTTAATATCGTTCATCTGTTCCCGCTCACATGAGCCGGTTTCTTGTGTGGTTTGTTTTTGAACGGAGGCACAGGTTTGACGTGCACGTTGGCATGCGTTCAGCTGCGGGATGGCCTGATATTCGTGAATGTGTTTTGAAAATGAAACTCGATCCCTCTAGCTGTTACCGCCGAGCGTGACTGCTGGGTTTTTCGTCCCTTTGATCTGCTTTCAACCGCGAAATGGAAAGAGAATAGACGCTGAAGCAAGACGACTGATTTTCGTAAGAACGGTCATGCACAAAGTTTCTATTTGAAGGCCGTGTGGTCGTTCCTGTGGATGTTGCTATTGGCGGCGAGTGTCAGAACTGTTGGTCAGGTCTTACTGTAGGAGAGAAATTTAACAGAACCCTGTACATGTGATCTACAACAAACCAAAACAAGAACTGAGGTTATTAATACATTTAAAGACATAGTTTCCTCAAGATGAAAACAGTTGAGGTTTATCCTGATGGTTTTCCACCCCAACGCTGTGTGATTTTCTTTTTATTCACTCACTAACAGCTGCAACTTTTTTAGGATAAAAATAACCCAACTGGTCTCAGATTCATAAAGTAACCTTTTTCTTTTATAATTTTTGTAATTTATATGATTTTGGGTCAGATTTTGTTGAAAATGTCAGTTGGATGTCACCTTATAGAAAGTAACTTGCAGTTTTATGCTTCCAAAAGTGATGTTGAGATGGAGGAAAATGTTACCGATTGAAGATCACCTTGTTATCCTCTTTAGCAGTGTTTTTCAATAAGATGGTAAAAAATTTATAAGGCTTGACATTTTTAAGGATACAAAACTATACTACCAGGTCACAATGTGGGACAGATGGGTAAAATAACTCAAATTTATAATTATTCATTAAAAAAAATGTTTGTTTTTTTGAAAAATGTTTTTGACTTAATATTGAAGAAAGAACAGCCAATAAGAGAGCAAAACAAACATGACTCTTTTGAAATTATTTAAAAAGCATCTTAGTGTGAGACCTTAAGAAGCTGCTTGAGCAACATTTTGGCAAATTTTAGTCAAAAGGTCAAAACCACGTGGAACAACAACACTAGATGCAGCAACACTCAACCTATACACTGAATTCTGAGCAGACACTGACCCGCTTTAGAACCCGCTTAAGTCGCTTTGTAAAGATGCCATAAGAAAACAACGTTAACTTGAATTTCTGACCTCGATTAACCCCTTGTGATGAATCTCTCTTAACTATTGAAGCGTTGTGAGTCTGGCAGAAGAGAATCTTCAAAGGCATTTTAATAGAAATTCATATGCCAGAAGGAAAGGAGTTAAGGAGCCCTTTGGAATCACCCTGGCCTGGTTTTGTCATACGTCTGAACTTTTTATAGTAGCAGTGACCGTGTAGACGTGTGTTTTCGTCTGTCCTAGTGTAGATGGTAAATGAGGATACGGATTTAAAACAGTTTACAGAGAACACCTGGTAAACACACTGAAAACATGAGGCGTCTGTGCTTGCGGTTATCCAGGAATCTCGTCTGTGATAAGTATTTTACCTTACGTGCGTCTCAAAAGTCCGGCTGAGATGCATAAGAGGTTTATTGAAGCAGTTGTGTATCAGTCGTCTGAAGGGTCAGGATGTGATTGAAGTTAGAGTTCACCCAAAAGTGGAAATACTGTTGTTGTTCGCTCACCCTCATGTATGTATGACTGTCTTTACAATCTAAACGCAAAGATATTTTGAAGAATGTTCGATATGAACTTCAATCGTATAAACTCAAAAACATTTTCAAAATATCTTCTTTTGAGTTGCGCAGAGTTTTCGGTGACAAAAGGGAAATAAGATGCAGTTGACACCTTTGGAGAGTAACATTTTACTACCATTTGTTGATTTCTATGCTTTAATCCCAGAGAAAAACAAAGTCTGAGAAGCCTTAAGCGGCAGCAGGCGGAGAGGAAAGTGCTGGTATGGTCAGAGAGAGATGAAGGCCTGTGTTTATGTGTTTGTCGCTGGAGAGGGCCGAACGTTCCAGTTCCTGAAGATGACTTAAGAAGCCTCGCTCTCTTCTGTAATTATGTCAAAAATACACTTTAAAGTGGAATGATGTGGAGCTGCGGGTGCAGAGGGGATTTTCATACGGAGGATTTTACCCTGCTCCTCTGATGGGGTTTAGGAACGCTGGCCAGAGCGGCTCGTCGCACACATGAGGACAAGGCGATCGGTTTATATTTTTCTTATTCTGTTATTCATTTCTTCAGCTCTGGTTGGGCCGTCTGCTGGTGAACGCCAGGCGCCGGATCTCCAGTTTCTAGAGAGGTGGCACAGAGATGTGAAACTGGAAGCCTTATGAAACTGGTGTGTGTCCGGCGGAGCTGCAGCTGTTTATGTGTGCGATTGTGTGACACGTGGTGTAAGGTTACACCAAAAAATTGTGAAATAATGTTGAGATGCAAGAAATTCTGCCACTGATATCCAATTGTTCAAGCTGTTTTTAAGAGGAACAACAAATCAGAATTACAATACTCCAGATTCTTGATATTGCTCGACTCGCTTTTTAAATGTAAGTTAAGTTGTTTAATTCTATTTGGCTAGTGAAACATTTATTTTCTGTATGTGTTCTGTAATGTATATTTACTGAAAAGCACAAGTTTGTCACCGAATGATGTCAAACAATTAATCGTATCCAAAAGTGTTCCGTGCTCTGGGCATATGAATTTTGTTCAAAAATAGTTGGAACAATAGCCCTTATGCTGGGAAACCTCAGTCTTGAGCAGGCTAACTATCCAGCTAAACCTTAACTAGAGCTTAGTTAACACTGACACATAGTGTTGTGATGATATTACCAGCAATACTGTGTCATAATGTAAAATTATATCACTTATTAAACATTAATAATAGAAATGTAATTAGACATTTTTTAAAGACCATCATAAATGAATGTAGAGCTTGCACAGACTTTGTATGCTTTACATTCTGAAGGAACAAAAGTTTTAATGGGATGCCGAATTTTGTTGTAATGACTTCATATTACTTTTGTCATGAGAGAGGCTATCAGAGTCCTGCAGATGATATTATTAAATCACATTTTAACCCTGCCCATGCATTTTGTTAATATCAATTATTCCTGTTAAATTTCTCAGTTGGCTCAGTCTGAACATGTTAAACAATGATTATTAAATGAAACAACAAAATTGTTGATTATACATTTAAAAAAATCCATAATGCTACAAATCCATCCTCCCCAAAAAATGTTGTTTGTCTTTGAAAAATGAACATGCCTTACAAGACATCAGGGACTCAAAATGTAAATGAATATAAATCAAATGGGTTTTTTAACCCCATGTGTAGATCTCACTGGCTCATCCAGGCCATCAAAAGTGTTAATAGAGTTAGTATATTCATACATATATTGTGTAGTACCCACATTTTGAAGCGTGAACATTTACAAATGCTTCAAAGCATCGCCACGTTGCATTGCATCAAACAAATTCTGATTTGCCGAGAGGACATATTACCTTTAGGATAAAAAAGGTTCAGATTTATTAGTTTGCAAAGAACCTGCATGTTGTTTTAAAGAAATCAAACATAGTGATTTAGCGTGAAACAGCAGAGAATAGGTTCAGTACACAGCAAAATTGCATGACAAACTTTTTTTTTATTGGGCATTTATAGCGTTTTGGAAAAGGCACATTATACCATTGCTAAAATCTAATAGAAGCCCAATACCTTTACACACAAGTGAATTGTAATACAGTTTATTTGAAAAACAAGCAAGTTTATAATGATGCACAAGATATTATAATAACAGACAAATTATCTTGTTTATTGTTGCTTGCTCAATTTGATATATTTTCATTAAAGTTGGCTATATGAATACTTTTAAACTCTTCATACTTACTGAAGTTATAAATGATTTTCTTGCCAGCCTTTCTCAAATGTTTGTTCTTGATCCGTTTGGGGACATTTTGGCTTCTGTTGCTTATTTCTTGCCCGTTACATTCTTTTGGTTATTTTGTTGTTTGGTAAAAAAGTTGTTGCCATAATTATAGAAAAACCACTTGTGCATCTTTTCTACTAGACATCTGAGAAGTTGCATTCTATTCACCTGTTAACCAAGTAGTAGTTCGAGTTCTCTTTTCATTGTTGAAATGTAAACCTGGCTCTCGAACAGCCATAAAAGCTTAAAAAGATAGAAAACATTCATTGAAATTAAAAAAGGAATGCTTTAAATAAGTAACTATTAAGAATCTAATCCAATAGTGATGCAGTATCACATAGATCACAGTGTTGTCACACACACACACACACACACACACACACACACACACACACACACACACACACACACACACACACACACACACACACACACACACACACACACACACACACAGGAATGCTACAGAATGTTTATTGGAGAGGTTTCAAAAGTGTCGTCTCATAGAGAGAGGATTGTACTGACCGCTCTGTAAACTGCACAGCCTCCTCTTGTGCAATAGAAACAGGTGTGTGTGCGTGTGTGTGTGTGCATGTGTTTCATACTGTAATGAAGAATGAGCTTTATTTCCTGCTGTTTTGCTTTCACGGCAGTCTATTTGGATCGCGGGCGCGATAAAGAGATTTTGTTGTAGCGATAGACTGGAAACTTCAAAGCTCGGCGGCAGCATTCCATCGTCCAGCAGTGTTTACAGTGGGAGAGCATTCCTGTCGCTCAATTTTCCATGCCATTCCCCTATGCGACTCTCCCGAACCAATCCACTTTTAAACATTTGATACACCTCTCGTAACATCCGTGTGAGCAGATTTATTAGACAGCAGTCGTTCGTGTTTTGCAGTGTATCTTATTATTATTCTGTTAGACAACAAAACACTAAAGGGAAATGATTTACTGTAGTTAAAGTGCTCCTATTTAGGCTTTGCAAAAGAAGAGTTTTTCATGTCGTATGTTGTGTAGCTAAAAAAAGAACCTGCAAAGTTTTGATGCCAACATTGCATTACAAACAAAATCCTTGTCCATCAAAAAGACGATACCATCTATCGACTCACTTTTGCCTTAACAAATTGCTAGAAATTCAAATTTTGTTATATTACGGTAACAAGTCACGAAGTAAGACATTTGAGTAATAGTCCTCTACATTGCGAACAGCATACCCATTTCAAAGTGTTTAACATCATGTGAAGAAGACACTGTGTTATGCAGTGCGAGTACAAATGTACTCTGAAAAAACACCTGTGCTATTGTGTTGTGTAATGTCGATTGCTTTTCCAATCTTGGGGAGTATGATCGGGATTCACCAAACGCTTACTTTAAGAAGATGGATCATTGTCTAGCTTATTTGGACCTGCTTGCTCCTCTGAACCTCTACCAGTTAGTATGTTCCATTATACATTATAGTACTTTCTAGCGTTATTTTCTATAAGGTTATCCGGTAAACTTAGGGCATACTCATTAAAACGTGTCACGCACCGGTATGGTTCTCCCCCCTCCCCTCTCCTCCGGCTGGTGTGCACTCACACTCTCTTAGAACGAAGCAAACCTGAGTACGCCTCCATTATTAGGATCCAACAGCTTAAGTTAACATGAAACTAAGCTTTCTCTTAATATATTCCATCATAATATTCAAGTTATTTCGAGTTACGTAAAGTGTGTTTGATTTCCTCATCAACCCCCTATACTGTAATAACTTCGAAGCTGATGGTTATAAAGAGTGATGCATTATGACTGACGAAAGTTCGAAAGTTAAATCTGTTTTTAGAGAAAACTATAGTGTTTTGTAACCCGCATAGATGAAAAACTATTTTGGGAACACAAAAACAATAATGATAACCAATAAATGTCAAAATAGGAACACTTTATAGAAGCATTACTGGTGCCTCCAGGTCAATCTCATCTGTTAATAAATTTACTCTTTCAATATCTACATAATATCATATAAAATATCATTTTTGTGTTATTACTATTAACAGTTTGCAATTAAAATAGTATTGTTTAATTTATCATTCACACATTACTACACTTTACTACTTTTAATTTATTATTTGATTTTTATTGTTCGAAAATGTGGGTAAAAGGAATTTGCATAAATAAGAGTTCTAAAAGTTTTAACCGGTTGTGTGGTTCAGATGATAATAGTCTAATTGTTCAAGCATCAGTTATTGATTGGTTGTTGGAGGTCAGGTTGTTGTTTAAGCATCAATGATTGGTTTGTTGTCGAAGGTCAAACGGTTGCTATGGAGTCTATGTTTGTGCCAGCAAGATGTGTTTACAGTCCAAAATAAAACAACAATAAAACAAGCAGCCTTTGATGTGGTCGTTTTGGATGGTGCTCTGTGTACGGATAGATTTTACGATGAGAGAGAGAGAGAGAGACCGAGAGAGAGAGACCAAGAGAGAGAGACCAGAGAGAGAGAGAGAGAGAGAGAGACCAAGAGAGAGAGACCAAGAGAGAGAGACCAGAGAGAGAGACCAAGAGAGAGACAGACCGACAGAGAGAGAGAAGGGGACCGAGAGAGAGAGACCGAGAGAGAGAGACCGAGAGAGAGACCGAGAGAGAGACCGAGAGAGAGACCGAGAGAGAGACCGAGAGAGAGACCGAGAGAGAGACCGAGAGAGAGAGACCGAGAGAGAGACCGAGAGAGAGAGAGACCGAGAGAGAGAGAGACAAGAGAGAGAGACCAAGAGAGAGACAGACCGACAGAGAGAGAGACCAAGAGAGAGAGAAGGGGACCGAGAGAGAGAAGGGGACCGAGAGAGAGAGAGACCGAGAGAGAGAGACCGAGAGAGAGAGACCGAGAGAGAGAGACCGAGAGAGAGAGACCGAGAGAGAGGGAGGGATAGAGAGAGACCGAGAGAGGGAGGGGATAGAGAGAGAGAGAGAGAGAGAGAGAGAGAGAGAGAGAGAGAGAGAGAGAGAGAGAGAGAGAGGAGAGAGAGAGAGAGAGACAGAGAGAGAGACAGAGAGAGAGACAGAGAGAGAGACAGAGAGAGAGAGAGAGAGAGAGACAGAGAGAGAGAGAGACAGAGAGAGAGAGAGAGAGAGAGAGAGAGAGAGAGAGAGAGAGAGAGAGAGAGAGAGAGAGAGAGAGAGAGAGAGAGAGAGAGAGAGAGAGAGAGAGGGAGAGAGAGAGAGAGAGAGAGAGAGAGAGAGGAGAGAGAGAGAGAGAGAGAGAGAGAGAGAGAGAGAGAGAGAGAGAGAGAGAGAGAGAGAGAGAGAGAGAGATTTAGGGGGGGCTGAGTAAGATGACAGATTTACCAACAGCAAATACCGTAAGAAACTGAATATTAAGCAAGAGAGAAACATTGCAAGTGCAAAAGTGCTTAAACATTTACACTCTTGTTGTGAAAGGTTTAATATGAATGTTGGATCTCAAAAGAGCAAAGATCATTTTATTGCTCATATAACTCATATAGTTTCTTTAGTTTAAGCTGTTGTGCTGTTGTGTGTATGGGGGTTGGAGGTCACCGGTGGAGTATATTATGTCCTTGTTATGACCCTGGTTTGTGTGAGTCTGTACAACAATGCCCCCTCTAGTGGTTGTGTTGTGTTTGCCCTTACGGAACCTTGACTCACAAAGTCATTACACAAAGTACTTCACAATAGTGTTCTGAATGTATAAAAGCATTTTCTGTTAATTCATAGTGACCTGTGAACTAATCCAGTCCCATGATGCAGTGTGGTTGTAACGGAGCCATGTCTGATGTTAGACCAGAGATGAACATTTTGGTGTCATGAGGTTTTTGAGCACAAATGTACACTTGTGAAAGAACTTTGGGCACCACCTCGGAGTCTGATGACTCAAAGGAAACAGCACACCTCTCTAACAAACCACATCAACTGAGCCATGATTTATGTCCATAGTGCCGGATTAGTAACACGCTACTTAGGGTTCTGGATTTATTTAAAACACTAACCCCGGATGATGGAGTCATTTGTAATACTTTAATGATGGATTTATGTGCTTTTGGATGTGTGCTTGAAAGATGTAGCTCACCCAAAAATAAAACCTTGGTCATTATTCTGTCATCAGGTATTTAGCATTGTCTGGTTGGAAGTGACTCTTCGTTCATTGAAACGCTAAAGAATATACTTAAAACGTGTGTGTTTGTGCTCATAATGTGAGTCAGCTAGGTTCACTGTCGTTTGCCTTTTCGACATTCTTCACAATATCTTCTTTTTTGTTCCGCAGAACAAAGAAAGTCATAAAGGTTCTCTTCAGAGGATCACTAATGATAATGTTCCGATACATGTCTCAGAGGGTTTTGCGTTCATGATGCGTGTCAGTGGGGTTCAGTGTCGTATGCCTATCAACATTATTCCAAATATCCCCCTTTTGTATTTGGCAGAACAAAGACAGAGGTATGATGGTGGAAAAACAATGAAGGAATTATCCGTTTAAGATGTTCTTATTTGATGTGGTACGGTCACCCAAAGTTTTGCCTCTTAAACTCGAGTTAAGTAAAAAGTTTAGACTCTCGTGTCGTCGAGCCCTAATCCACGGCAGCTGTAATTCTCTGGCTCATTCAACAGTTCTCTTTCAGCGTCTCAATGAGAAAAACTTCCTGAGCGTTTCTGCAGGTGAAGTTACCCAGACTCCTCTATCGGCTTCCATTTTTGTCATGTCTCCTCCTTTAGTCTCGGAAGGCACCACAATGCCTTCTAATCCTTTTCATTGAGTCAGTAGACAATCTGACTCGCTCTCTGTCATTACGGCCGGCTCATTATGGTGTGGGTTTCCACGGCTCAATGAGAGACCGAACGAGCCAATGAGGGCGACAGCTGTAATCTAAGCTCTTTTCTGTTTTGACAGCGCTGGTGCTTTAATACCAACCCGCAACTCATTTTCCAGACTCCACCTTTCCATCACTGGGAACTCTGATAATGTCAATGCAAATACTAAAATGTATGCAACTTCCTTTCAATCTTTTACAGATAAAATGTATGCAACTTCCTTTCAATCTTTTACAGATAATGTTTCCGTTTGTGACATCAGAGGTTGCACATCATTTCAATATCAACGGTATTTCATCGCACGTTCGCGTCTCATTTTGTTGGTAATATTAAACCTTATTCGATGGATATCGGCATTCGCGTTGTGTGAACAAAACAACAGCAACAAAGAATCAAATATGGGTTAGGTTTTGTACTGGGTTGGGTCAAAGAATAATTCATTTTACTTCAATAGCTCTTTTCTCTGTGTGTACTGTTTCACAAAAACGTTTTTGTGCAAGACAAAACTAATGATAAAACTGTCAGCAACTGGTGTCACTTTTATTAGTTAAACCACACGCATAAAAGATCCTCAGATTATCAGTTGAGAAGAAATGTGATGTTATTTTTCAGGAATTGAACTAGAATATCGAAGGACATGAGGGTGGGAACGTTCGGCTTGAGTGAGTCAACCTGTACACTTCAGTCAACCTCAATTCATATAGCAGACAACCATCTGAATCTCACACACACACACACACACACACACACACACACACACACACACACACACACACACACACACACACACACACACTCTTGTATGAGCAATCCACAGATGTTCTCACTGTAAACATTTTGAATGCACAAATATTCAAATATAATTGGGAAATGGCGTTTTATAAAAAATAACATTGATGCCAATTATCTGTCACTATGTGTGATGGTTTTATTATCTCATGTAAAATAATTAATTTAAACACTTGTCGATTTCAATTCTCAGTGATTAAAATATTTCGAAAAATGTTTCATATTATTCGAAATTATTTGAGATTCATGAATTGCACAAAAAAACTTTCAAAGTTTCAAATGTTTATCATTGACTGTCTTACACATATTGCACACAAAAATTCCAGAAACGGTTAGCTCACATCTGATTGGTCGGATGAAAAAATTGTTTTTACACCAGCGCGATTCAATTTTATGCTTACAAGATAGATTTTGATTACATTTGCCTTGTTAGTGGAATCTAATATTTATATTTTATTTACAGTTATGCTCAAGGTTTGCTGAACAACTGTACATTATTCTTCATCATGAAATATATGTAGATTGGAATTGACCATAGGATATTCTAAAATATAATTTAACATATAATTTTACATTTGGATGTGTAAGACACATAAGGCTGTAAATATGAAGTTGCATCTTATGTTTAAAAATGTTGTCTTCAAGCTTAGTCTCAAACCCCTTTATCTTATTTAAAGTGAGAGTAGGTCGTTTTCTTTAAAATCTCTTACATATCCTCGTGTTTTGATCCGCTGTGACACTGTTACCGTCACAAAGTTTGTGGGACACTGGCAAGAAACCCAAAATTGTGAACTCGTGAGAACGTCCTCCCTGTCTGGCTGCTTCGAGCTGAATATAATTGAAAGGTTGAAATAAGAGGTAGAGAGAAAGTTAAAGCGAGAGACTTGTGCGCTGGCGCTACATAAACAAGCTTCTTTTCTGGCAGAAGAAGAAAGAAGTTCCAGAGGGCCAGCGGAGAGACGTCCTCGCCACAGTCGCTGTTTACTATCTCTCCTGTGTTTTGTTTTCAATCTGGTCGATCGGGAGTATTTTTAGCATGCGGACCGTTGCAGAGATGGCATCGGAATGTCTTTGTGTGCCACTACAAAGCCTGAGTCATGCCATCCCAACCCAGCGTGTGGTTTTGAAAGTTAAGATGGATGGCTCGCGCCATTGTCAATAATCTGTTTGTGCGTGCTACCATTTCATTTTTTCCTTATAAAGCTCCCTGCTTTTGAAATCGAAATGTTGTTTTTGTTGACGTATGAGATAAAAATACCTTGCGGGGATGATGGTCTCCTGACGGTAAATACAGTTGGCATTTAAGGGGGTCAAAAATAATCATTAGCTTACCGACGTCAAAGCGCGCCTTTGAAACCTCTGGCGGGTTTATGTGGCCGTACAGCTTCAGGACCCGCCGGGAGAATCATTGAAAATGGCCTTTTTAGTAAGTATTCGTTAAAGGAGGTTTGTGGGATAAAAGTGAATCCCGTCAGTTGAAAGCCAAGGTTTCCTCTAAGCACTTGGAGAGAAACTTCAAGCCTGGAATTTCATGGTTGTCAGTTTTTAAGACAAGTCAAAGTGAAGAATTACTTTAGCGCTGGTGCATTGAAAACAGATGCTGTATAACGCCTGTGAAATCCTTATATACTTTATTCTGACCAACTGCGGTTTGTGTTTGCATTCGACTGGCTTTGATTCTCTTAGATTAGAAGATGCTGATAGTTACTTTATTTGTATGATCATCTCTCTTTCTGTGTCTGTCTCACACTGTCTCACTCTCTCTCCTCTTGTTTTGATTGACACACACCAGCCCATCTGTCTAAATGACGTCAGTGTCTCTCTGCTGATGTGCCAGGTGCTGATGTCACCCCCCATCCCATGGCTCAGTTTCACGTCGGGATTTCCGCTCGGATGGGTGGGATGAGGGGCGCTGGCGGGTGTCTCACCCAACCCCCAGAGCCGTCTTCTATTCAGTCTTCTGTAAATCCACGGCTGTGTCCCGATTTTTAAAGCACACACTAAGTATGAACTTCCCTGCTGATGAGAAGAAATATTCCCGTCTCGTTGTTGAGACAATTTAAAGTCTTCTGTAGTGCAATGAATTGTTTGAAACAACATTCGGTAAGCCATGAATGGTACAACATGATAGAAAGTAATATTATTTGAGCACTTCATACTGCCATGATGTTGTTCACAATTCTGGCAGGATTTTATTGAACACAGTTTTTTATATGTATTCGTAAACATGTGCTTGGAAGGACAAGCTTCTCCTTAAACCACAATGACATCATATTTGGTTTAAACTGCATCCACAAATGCTTGTGTTGACTTCAGAACTATTTTACTGACACAAAAATCCAGAGAGGATTGTACATGTTGTCATGAGACTTTGTTAAATAAATGGTTATGCACATGTGTTGGATATTAAATTTGGTGATGTGTGAGAATATTGAGCACCTGTAGGCTTAAATTCTGTACACCATGCGACTTTAATATATTTTAGAAAAATATAAATAAACTGCATGATTAATTAGTTTGTTTTTAATGCCTAAATAAATTAAAGATATTTTTATAATGTACACATTAAAAATATTCGTGTTTCTTTAAATGAAAATTTATTTTGTGTATATGTTGTACAAGAAAATGTTATATGGATTACTAAAATATTTTTATTAGAATTCACCAAAAATATTAGGTGTGTATTAAAAATATATTTGTTAAATAAATACTTTTGTAATAGTTACACAAACTTGAACAATATTCGTACCATACATTTTAGATAAATAAACTGTTGGATTTTAATTACATTTTGTGAATATGTCCCACTGAAAAATATCCATTGCATTTTTTAAAAGATTTTATTAAGTTGATATACCTCTTTATTTTTGTGACATTTACTGAGCCACATGAATTATTGTTTATGGTTGGTGTATGGTTGCTCATCCCTCCCTCATAAATGCTTATATTCTAATGTATGTGAAACAAAGCAACTTGGATCATTGAGTCCTTGTTGAGATCTCGGATCTTTCATTAAAGCTTTTTTTGCGCAGTCTTTGTCATTGCTTTGAGAGAAATAAGTGAAATGTTAAAGAGATTTTTCTACTGTAGGCTTGATCTTTTGATTTGCTTTCTTCACATGACATTTCTCATCTCATTTACATTTGTCATGAACCTGAACCATTATAATGGTCAGAACTTTAAAATCACTGATTCTTTCTTGCGAAGGAACGTTTAGAAGTTTCTTTTGAAAACACTTTCCACGTACTTTTTTTCCTGATAAGTGCACGATTAATCAAATGTGCACCCACACACACAGGAAGAGAACATTTATCCGTTCATCACGAACATCAAAGAGTGATCTTATGCAACAGAATGTGTGTGTGTGTGTGTGTGTGTGTGTGTGTGTGTGTGTGTGTGTGTGTGTGTGTGTGTGTGTGTGTGTGTGTGTGTGTGTGTGTGTGTGTGTGTGTGTGTGTGTGTGTGTGTGTGTGTGTGTGTGTGTGTGTGTGTGTGTGTGTGTGTGTGTGTGTGTGTGTGTGTGTGTGTGTGTGTGTGTGTGTGTGTGTGTGTGTGTGTGTGTGTGTGTGTGTGTGTGTGTGTGTGTGTGTGTGTGTGTGTGTGTGTGTGTGTGTGTGTGTGTGTGTGTGTGTGTGTGTGTGTGTGTGTGTGTGTGTGTGTGTGTGTGTGTGTGTGTGTGTGTGTGTGTGTGTGTGTGTGTGTGTGTGTGTGTGTGTGTGTGTGTGTGTGTGTGTGTGTGTGTGTGTGTGTGTGTGTGTGTGTGTGTGTGTGTGTGTGTGTGTGTGTGTGTGTGTGTGTGTGTGTGTGTGTGTGTGTGTGTGTGTGTGTGTGTGTGTGTGTGTGTGTGTGTGTGTGTGTGTGTGTGTGTGTGTGTGTGTGTGTGTGTGTGAGTGTGTGTGAGTGTGAGTGTGAGTGTGAGTGTGAGTCCTGACCTCCTTAAGAACCCTTTAAAAGGCTGTTTGAAGGTCAGAACTTGGTTTGGTTATATTGGGCTTCGGGTAAAGGCCTGATAGATCTGATAAGATGTCTTATCTTTCGATCCTGAAGAAAGGCTATGGATATGACTTGCAGACCATATAGATGCAAATTAGAGTATCAGGTAAACATAGATGAAGGGAACAGCAAGCAGGAGATGAAGTGATGTTATAAAAAAAAATTTGCAGTATATAAGAATAGAAGAAAATCATAGTTGTGTGAGATGCTAAATCAAGCTTATGTTACTGCATCCATAGCTCCATAAGGAACTCAGACTCTGTCTTTTCTTATGTAGCTCATTGTTGTTTCACACAGCATATCTATCTATATCACAGTACAACTATCAGATGTTATTAACCCAGAACAGAGAATGGAAAACTTGTGGCGCCATTGAGAACCTTGAACAATTGAACAATCATATCTAATTGTGAAGGCAATACATATGCAACTTATGAAGAAATAACAGTAAGAAAACTACTACAGAATAGAATAACTAATATACTTTGGAGTTGGACTCCGTTTCTTATAATTGTGGGGATTCTTTCAGTCTGATATTGAGTGTCTCAGTGTTGTCCCATGAACTGCTCATCTCAATTCAGTTTGATTTTCTAGTGTATCATGTAAAAAGTAAGATGAGAGCGAAGAAACGGGCACGGCTATCTTAGAAATTAGATGCCTGCGGTCGGTTCGGCATCATTGCACAAATGTACTTGACCACAGAATGCTGCAATTGACCAATCACAATTAAACCAAATGAAAGGCAATTAGCCATGTTCTCTGTTGACTCATGAGTCATATTTGATTTAACAAATCCTCTCTTTCTTCCTCTCTCGCCAGTCTCACCCGCTGTCTCTGTGTAACACCAGTGAGGACGAGCGCCAGGAGAGCATCTTCATCAGCATCGTCAAACTCGAGAGTCCCGAGAGCAAAGTACCGCAGTGTCAACCGCTGCTGGACAAAGTAAGAGTCACATTCTCTATGCTTTCTTTTTCGTGATGCCCTTGTTTTTGTTTTAACCTCTCTTTGTAATATATGAAACACCCGCAGATGTCTGAAGTGTTGCATGTTTTTCTATTTTATTTTTAGTATTTTTTAAAAGCAATATTCAGCCAAATGCTATTGTGTTTTATATACAGTTTATGTATGTTTTGCATACGTAAATTGCAACTTGTTGCAAAACCACAGAGTTTCAAACACCGCTGAGCATGTGGGAAAGATGGTTATCGTCATTTCTCACCCCTGTTCTTCCTCCCGCGCTTTTGGCACACTTGTCGTACCTCAGATCTCTGCGACCGAGAGAAGAACGGTGCCAGGCAGAAGTTTGGCATCCACAGAAATATGTACTCATGACAGGAATGTTGTTTATTTAGCTAAGATTAGCTAGGCATCTCCGCGGTGGACCTGAGATAAAAGGAGTTCATGGTGAGCTCATGATGAGTTTAGAGCGAATGTATGAAAGGAAAGACGATCTGTATGTATCCTCTGGATTCTGGCGGTTGATGTGAGAGAGTTATGGCACGGCGGACACAAAACTTCTGTTCCAATGCTTCTTTCTGAAGCTAAAACCCCTCTAAATGACTTCTAATTTAACATTTCTTAACTGACACACTCGGAAATAGCCTTTCTTTTATTACACAAGATAGGTTTTTTATTCTTTAGATTCTTTGTTTAGATCAAGACTAGGAATTTATTTTAGAAAAGTAAAGCGTTGCATTTGTTTTCAAAGTAACTTACAGCACTTTCACAGCTTAAACTATTAACATACAATACTCTGAAAAAGTCTAATGCACGTTAATACTTTATTTAGTTCAAGTAGTCATTAGAAATGTTTTCTTTGTCATTATTTGCAATAATCTAATGAGAATTTTACTTTGCAGTGTCTAGAGACTTGACTAGATGTCTTGAATCCTCTTGAAGACATTAAGAGATGTCTTCTGGATTTAGTCTGTTGAAGTTTTCTCTTTCTTATAATGTAATAATAGATCAAATAGATGATGACTGGATTTTACAAATAATACTCAAATGAGTGTTTAGAAATGCACGGTCATATTTTTTAACACCACACTACACCAATTTATATAAATAACGGACTTTTAAGCATGTTTTGAGGTGAAGATGCTGTAAAGACTTTTGCACAGTACTGTAGTTTCAAAAATAGTTTTAAATTTAAGAGGATGCAGATTTTAACTAAAACAACACAAAGAAACCAGATACAAAATACTACTGTAGATTACTCTCAATATTTCTCGATTAATTTAATGGTTTGGTTTATCCCATTTGATTTCTTACTCTTTAAAACGCAAATGGATGGTTAGCTTGCTCAGACAGAAAGCAATGTTGACGCTTTATAAAGTTATCATTATCTTCATAGTAACTGTTCTTGCTGTGAACGGGCCTATAGAATGTTTTTCCCATTGCTTGAACACTACATACCCATGCTTAGACCAAAGTTACAAAAACTTTGGTTGCTATACCTTAAACACAGGTTAACTATACAAAAGAAAAAACACTGCGTTGCACTTACGTTGCAGTTTTACAACACACTT
Organism: Triplophysa yarkandensis; assembly: GCA_033220385.1. Classification (NCBI taxonomy): domain Eukaryota; kingdom Metazoa; phylum Chordata; class Actinopteri; order Cypriniformes; family Nemacheilidae; genus Triplophysa; species Triplophysa yarkandensis. The sequence continues at coordinate 1,271,369 of CM065660.1, forward strand.
GCTCTACCATACACACTATTTCATACATATCACACTTTGTTCGTTAATGAAGTCTCATGGGTTAAAAGCAAGATACATATAGGCCATAGGTCAGCCATTTTGAGAACTTTCCAAGCATGGAGGCACTGAGAGCAAGAGGGTGGCGAAGGGCAAAATATTTTTACTGCCAGCCTATAGAAGAAGAGGCATATAGAGACATTGAGATAAAGTCAATCTATGGATGACCATCCATCCTTTGTTACAGTACTAACTGTTCTTTCATATAAGGTATAGTACTATTATGTACTTGGATGTTGTGAAAAAAAATTTTGAGGGGAAAAACAAAAAAATTTTGCAGATTGGAAACCGATTGAAAACGGTGAAAATTAAAGACTGCAGTGTTGTATGTAAAGTACACTAGTGTGTTTCTGCAAATCTGAAAGAGTTTATATTATGCAAGTGTGTATCATTTTGTCATCAGAGTTGCATTTTGACAAAGGAGTGTTAGGTTTTAATTGTTGAATTTCGGTTTAACATATGTGCTTGTGTGTAAAGTTTTGACACAATAAGCCAAAGTTTTGCAAAGTGGAAAAGCAATGGGCAAAAACTGTGAGGTGGAGTCATTTTTAAAGTGTGTGTGTGTACCATGTGTGGGCATCTCACAAACTTTGAAAAAAACAGCGCTGAGAAGATCTAGATTTAAAGTGATATCTCGCCCGATAATGAATTCTGCCTTTATTTATTCTCCTTTGTGTCAAAACAAATTTGCATGCATGAGATAAAGATATTTTGCAAAATGTGTCTATGTTGTTTGGGTACCAATTTCAAGTCTTCAGAAGTCATAGAGATTTGACGTCACTCAGTGGATGTACACCTACGAATAGACAAGCAGACAGTCTGAACAAGTTAAGCCCAGTTAATAACCCGTCTCACGCGCGGCGTGCGCAGGCGTCCTCTTCATTGGTACTCTTTGTGCTTGTTTATGTTTTTTTATAAGTGCTGATAGGTATGTTCGCCTCAAAGACGCAACAGATTATAATCTAAGGACCTTTTAAAGTAATGGCTTCTAATTATAATCATCCTGCATTATCACTCTGTAAATTGATGGCAGATATATACAATATACATAAATACGGTTGTATATACATAGTATATTTATGTTCATGTGACCACGGATACATCTCTTAAGGGTTTATGGACTGTAGACAATCACCTGACGGAAGAGTGTGAGATTTGTAAGTTGATTATTGTGATTGGATGCAAATAACGACGTGGCAACCAACTAGTGATGCCCAAGCAACCACCCACAGCATCTTCTGTCAAGACACCCAGTCAATAGCGTGGTCAACACAAACACAGTCCCCGTTGTTGGTTGGTCCGGCAACGCTCGTGTCGGAATGAAAAGAGCTCTAAATATTTACCCAGAACTCCTCATAGTGTCCCACACAAACCAAACATCCCCTGCGTTTCGGGTCTGGAGGTCCATCAAAGGCGCAGCCCCTTCGATTTCAGCTTATTGTGACTGTGAGCGTTTCTCCAAACAGAAGCAGATTTGTTTGTTCAGTGCTTGCAAAAAGCTTTAATCCACAAAGAGGCGTTTTATATGGAATGAAAGGAGCGAGGGCTTAAGTGTCTTTTTGTGAGAACATGAGTCAAAGCGGACAGGAAAAGACAAGAGCCGTGTGCCTCCACATGCTGCTCTTAATGGTAAATGTTTGTCTGTGACGCCCCCTTTAAAACAAAACGCACCCCTGGCCCACAGCCAGATCCTCTTTACCTTTACAAATTAAATATGGGAAAAGAATTGAAAAGGGCTGTGTGTGTGTGTGTGTGTGTGTGTGTGTGTGTGTGTGTGTGTGTGTGTGTGTGTGTGTGTGTGTGTGTGTGTGTGTGTGTGTGTGTGTGTGTGTGTGTGTGTGTGTGTGTGTGTACGTGTGTGTATACGTGTGTGTATACGTGTGTATACGTGTGCGGTTGTGTGTGTGGTTGTGTGTGCGGTTGTGTATGCGTGTTTGATTTGTTACAATGTTTGTGCATTTGTTGTTTGATGTTTGTCTGTAAAATGGTGTTTGTGTGTAGGTGTGCGTGAATTTGCGTGTGCACCTCTGTGTTAGTTGACTGTATGATTGTGTGAGTGCGTGCATAGATGTGCGTTTGATGCATTGATGCACACACATTTTGTGTGTGTGTGCAAGTGTGCAAATGTTTGTGTACATGTTGTTTATCCACATACCCTACAAAATGTTTACTTTGTTTTTACATCAAACACTTTAAATAAAAATTGAGTAAATGAAGTAAACCTGAAAATCGAACACATTTATATTAGAATTCACCCCAAAACATTGGTATAAACTACAAATAGATTTTTGTTAAATAAATACTTTTTTTCATTATATTAACATAAAAACATTTTCGTATTAGAGAAATAACGGACTTTTAATAAATTGTTAAATATTTTTCACTACAAAATATCTATTTAAAGTTTTTAAAAGTTTTTATTAATTTAAACTCTTTTTATTCATTGACTCAGTGTGTTTATGTGTATGCATGAAATGAGTTGTGATTACAGTGATAAGTTGTGTTTTAATGTCCTTTCATTGTGTAGGAAATTCTGTGTTGCTTGAGGGACAAACTAACCCTAAATCTGTAGGAAAATCTCAAGTATTAACACGAAGAATTTCTGATATCTTTCCGTGAATCGAGCCTCAGATACTCATGTTGTAGTCGTGTCTTCAGAAGTGTTATGTGGTTGATCTGTATGGATGTTCTACATGCTTGCGTGACCAGCGATGGATGAGGCAGACGGTCAGGAGGAAGTGTATTAAAGAGGGATATCCTCCAACAGAAACATCAATCTCTCTGTTTCTCTCAGCGTGTGGTAAATCACAGCTGATGCTCGGCCATTCTTTACTGGCCTGTTCATCTTTATTTATCTCTCTTTCAGGGAAGCGGAAATGACCACACTCCACCTGAGGTCAACCCGCGAACTATTTGTTCATCCTTACGTCATAAGAGATCTATCGTTCTTTAGCTGAATACATTTATTTTATTAATCAGTTTTTTAAAGGAGATCTTTAGCATCATTAACAATTCTCCATTGAAGAAGTAAATGTCTTCTAATGTGAACTGATGAGTTTGTGTAAGAAATGTGTTTATATTTCAAACATTATTCTTCTGCTGGGGACAAGAATGTTAATAGTTTCAAACGTTTGAAATATGAATATTTTTCTTGCTCAAACTCGTGGTTTTATCATAGTTTACTTCAGAAGACATTTATTAAGCCACTGGAGTCTCATGCATTACTTTCTATTAGAACAAACCTCAACTCCGCCTGTATAAACATCTGTAGGATTTGTGGAATTATGTTTTACTGGAAATGTTTCAAAAACAATCAAACGTTAAGGAGTAAAAAGTATTCATGCTTTTAAGTGCAGTTGTAACTTTCATTAAATGAAAGTCTCATTCTATTGAATTATTGGTACATTGCACAACTCTGAACAGAAGAGTGAACTGCATAAAACTTTAGAAACGCACGTTTTCCTGCATCTGTGTCAAGGGCTGATCCGAGGTCAGACTCATATTTCAGATGTTCAAACGGGGCTGGAGGCTTTTTAAATATTAGAAAACATCTCGACTGTCAAGCACTTCACATGCCTGAGAAACCGAGGCTTTGATGTGGATTTACTGTTTGTGTGATGCTTGATCTTTCTCTCTTTCTCCCTCTCTAATATTACTCCCCACCAAATTAGTTTCATGCTTTTGAAGGGATAGTTCACCCACAACTGAAATTCTGTCATGCCAAGTTTTCGAAACCCATGTACGAATTTTGTTCTGATGAAGAATATATTTGGGAGAATGTTCGCATTATTTCCAAGGAACGATTGCCTACCATGGTGGAAAAAATCTCTCTTTCCATATATTCTTTAGAGTTTTAGAATTTATCATTATCAACATCTTGTCTTTCTTTTTTTTGGTGTGCCAGAAATCTCAGTTGATACATTCTTCTAAATATCTTTCTTTGAGTTCAATGGAACAAAGATAATATACACAGGTTAGAAACCACTTAAGACATGACAGATTCTTGCATTTATGGGTAGACTTTTCCCTTTAAGATCAGTTTATTTAATGTGAAACATTTATGCATGATAATAGAGACATTTCTAATGACTTTATTTCATTATGATCTTAAAAAAGCTTTTGGCTCAAGTCTAAAGAATTATTTTAAAATGTTTGTATTGATAAATATAATTTGGTTTCTTCCAATGAGCTCATTTATAATATAGTTCTGCTTGAATAGTTTTAATAACTACATCAAAGAGATGGTGATATAGTTATGGACTGTAGTTTTAATAAAAGTTTATCCAAGTTTTATTAAATGTCACACTTATGGCAGTATATGAAGTGATTTTACAGGTTCCCTTTAGATCTTTTCTCTGTGTTTGTTATTGGCTGATGCTATCGGAGCAGCCGGGCTCTTTGCCGACTTTATATGAGAGAGCGCGAGAGAGAGAGAGCGAGAGAGAGAGAGAGAGAGCGAGGGAGAGAGAGAGAGAGAGACAAAGACCAGAGAGAGACCAGAGAGAGACCAGAGAGAGACCAGAGAGAGACCAGAGAGAGACCAGAGAGAGAGACCAGAGAGAGAGACCAGAGAGAGAGACCAGAGAGAGACCAGAGAGAGAGAGACCAGAGAGAGACCAGAGAGAGAGAGACCAGAGAGAGACCAGAGAGAGACCAGAGAGAGACCAGAGAGAGAGAGATAGAGAGAGAGACCAGAGAGAGACCAGAGAGAGACCAGAGAGAGACCAGAGAGAGACCAGAGAGAGACCAGAGAGAGAGACCAGAGAGAGAGACCAGAGAGAGAGACCAGAGAGAGACCAGAGAGAGAGACCAGAGAGAGAGACCAGAGAGAGACCAGAGAGAGAGAGACCAGAGAGAGACCAGAGAGAGACCAGAGAGAGACCAGAGAGAGACCAGAGAGAGACCAGAGAGAGACCAGAGAGAGAGAGAGACCAGAGAGAGAGACCAGAGAGAGAGACCAGAGAGAGAGACCAGAGAGAGAGAGAGACCAGAGAGACCAGAGAGACCAGAGAGAGAGAGAGAGAGACCAGAGAGACCAGAGAGACCAGAGAGAGAGAGAGAGAGACCAGAGAGACGAGAGAGAGAGAGAGAGAGACCAGAGAGAGACCAGAGAGAGACCAGAGAGAGACCAGAGAGAGACCAGAGAGAGAGAGAGAGAGAGAGAGAGAGACCAGAGAGAGAGAGAGAGAGAGAGAGAGAGAGAGAGAGAAAGAGAGAAAGAGAGAGGGAATGTATTCACATGGTCTGTCCGGGAAGGGGTGTGTTTGTTTTGTAGGTTGTGGCTAAAAAGTTTGAAAATTGTCCCATGTGTGTTTTTTTCCCTTCTACACTACTTTGTTGTGTGTGTGCATGCGTGTGTGCATGCATGCGTGCCTGTCCGTGTGTATTTTGTTATACTGGTTGCCGGGCAACGGATGTCACAGTTGTTGTTGGATTCCAGCAGTTCATCTGTTGTGTTTGAAGCTCAAGGTCACCCGACGGGGCGATAATCCTTGTGTTGCTGTTACATACACACAAACACAGACTGTCACACACTTTCTGCCATATGTTCACATTGGAATGTTTTCTTCTCAGAGTGAAACACGGGAACCTAGTGCTGTACTTCGTCGACAGACACATTAAGGGTCACACAGGTGTCACGGTTCTGTACAGGCCGCTGTCTGTGAGCCACACAGGCGACCCAGAGCTGGTTTTCAGTGGAACGGATCTTTTATTGAGTCTGTGTGCATTGTAGAGCATTAACAATAGTGTGAATGCTACAGAGAGTATGAGTGCCTTTGTGTTCGCTTCAAAACAAGAACATATCTCTCTTGCTTTGAATAGAAGAGAGAGAGAGAGAGAGAGAGAGAGAGAGAGAGAGAGAGAGAGAGAGAGAGAGAGAGAGAGAGAGAGAGAGAGAGAGAGAGAGAGAGAGAGAGAGAGAGAGAGAGAGAATGAGAGAGAGAGAGAGAGAGAGAGAGAGAGAGAGAGAGAGAGAGAGAGAGAATAAGAGAGAGAATAAGAGAGAGAGAGAGAGAGAGAGAATAAGAGAGAGAATAAGAGAGAGAATAAGAGAGATCTATTGACATGTACAGGTGTTCCAGAGGGAATGTTCCAGTAATGGATGCAGGAAACTATTGTAGAAGAACAACAGAGTATAATGGGGACCGCCACTTCTGGAGGACTTATAATTCCTGAAGTATTTTCACTATAGAGATTTATCATGACTTACATAACCTCAAGTTGCTCAAAACCTGTATACGGTAGAACACAAAGAAAGATATTTGGAAGAATGTAAGCAACCCAGAATTCTGGGGCACTATTGAATTAAATAGTAGAAAGATATTTTGAATAATTTTTTTTCTTTCTGTGACATCTACACTCCCATTTTGATCTACAATGGTTCCCTAGGTGCTAACATTCTACTAAATATCTTTCTTTTTGTTTGGAATGAGGTTGTGTTAGCCATGAGGAACATTTTCATTTTTGGATTATATATCCCTTTAATTGTAGAGCCTTGCTACCAGATTGTGTTTTAATATTTTTGTTATACTTTTTAATGCACTATTCCTGCTAACATATTTTTACTTTAATACTTTTGAGCACATTAAAAAGTAATACTTTCTTACTTTAATTTTTTTATTAATTAAATGCTTGGACCAATATAAATTTGGTATAATATAATCTGGTAACGTGAAGAAAGTACTACTAATAATGTGTTATTTATTTCAAACAAAATAATAAACATAAAGTTAAATTATGAAAGTACAATATTTTAGCGTGAAATAAAAAAAATTCTGATAAAGTACAAGTTCTGAAAATATATGTTGACCTTTTTTTCCATGAATGTTGAAAGGTCTTGTCTGTTTAAAATATAGATTATTAAATATATTCGATAATGCTTATTTAACAATGCGGAAATGCCAAAAGTTTGCGTGGGTTCTGTTTAGGGTACGGATTAGCGTTTAAAAGTCGTTCTGTATATTAAACGTCCCTACAAAGTATAAAAACATGAGGAGGTTGCAATTTAAATCCGGGAATGCACAATGTCCTCGTGTCATCCTTTTTGTTGGATATTGAGAATGCGGCTCTTATTATATCCCCAAGAGGTGTACAGCGGGGACACTCCGTGAATTACTATCATTTAATCACTGTTAAATTACAGCTATTAAAATACCTCCCAGATTCGACTGCGCAACTCTTTCCACAGCCTGAAAGCTCAGGGCGCATTTCACAGCGTGTTTGAAGCATGCGGAGAGAATGCGTGTTTGCCTGCCGGCTTTGGTGTTTCTGTGGCGCCCTGCAGTGCCCCTGAATGGTTTGTACTGTTGTCATTTTTCAGTCTTTGGTGGTGCATTGAGTGTTGTTTGAAGATCAGAGTTTAATTGGCTGTGAATGTGCGGATCAGGCCCGGGCCTGCGCTCACCGGCACACGAGAGAACGCAGCCCACAGGACGGGGAACGCTGGAGGGGCGGACCTGAGAAAACAGGGGAAGGATGCTTGCAGTGTGGGTTAAAAGTTTACACCAGTCCGCTGATGTGCCAGGATGCAAATAAATGATCTCGCGCATCACTCAGGGGTCACTTTGTATACAGCTTAATTGACTTAATTGCACAGACACTATTTAAACCGAACAGAGATGACATCACTGAATCCAATGATGAACTGCCTTTAACTATCATTCTGCATTATTGACACACTGTTTTACAAACCAATGTTGTTCAGCTGCTTTGACACATGTATTTTGTTTAAAGCGCTATATAATTAAAGGGGACTTGATTTGACAATTATCACAACCCTATGGATTTGTTTAAACTGACATAAGAAAGAATATTTACAAATGGCTATATAGATATTTTTCCACTTGGTTTGTTATTAATGCAGTATGGCACTTGCAGTTGTGTGATATTACTCTATATCAGCAAGGCAGTGATAAAGTCAAACGGACGACGCTCCAGGTCGAGGACAGGTGCCAATCAATAGATAGAACACCATCACACGACTTCAAGTGCCATAAAGCATTTATACAACAGTCTGACGGCACAAGTGTGTAGACAAATCACTGTCTTTAAAACCCTCCGATTTTGAAAGGAACCTGGGGACTGCTTTCCTACACAGCAAAAGTGTTAAACAAGCCTCAGTTACTAATTCTACACCCTCACCTTGTTCAAATAAATACAATGAAGTAAGAAATATAAAGAGATCTGAACAAATGTGTGTGTTATTTGCATGTGAATGTGTGATATGCGAAGTCATAGCCAGTAAAAGCAATGCACAGAGAATGCGTTATTTCCATTGCACTTCGGCACTTTCCATTGTTTTCAATGTAAATTCGCATTTTACAGAAGTAAGAAGAGACTCATTCGCTGAGTTTGTGTATTTATGTTGTGTATTTAGTGCCGAGTGATACAAAGAGGTTTCCATGATGTCTCTGGTCGAATATGGCACGGCTCTCAGACAATCACATTCAAGTACCAGAAAGAAGTGTTGTATAATTTGTAAGATTTACTAAAAAATGGCATTGCATTCAATATTAATTTCGTTCTAGTGAGTCATTGAAGTCATGTCCCTATATTAAAAGTGTAAGATAAAGTGGAGCCGTTTATTATTGCGATCTGTTTTCTGCTGGTCTGAAGGGTAAATAACTGGGTTGTTTCTGAAATAAGCGCAGGATTTATAGCTGTGACTTTAGGATTCTTTTCTCTCCTGACCAAACAGACTCTCCATCATTCTACAGTCTGTATTTGCAGGAGTCGGTGGCAACGTCTGGACAGTTAAAAAAGAGACAGGACTGCAAATCACCGATTTAAGCTTCCTTTGAATTATGAACATTAAGGCTGCTGATGGTTTTTTATATCTTTTTATAGATCGATGTTTATAGATGTTGAGATTTCACTCGGGCATGAATTTCCGGATCTAAAAGTGATTGTTCTTTAATCATTTACTAATCCCCAAGTCCTTCCAAACCTGTATGACTTTCTTTTGCAGAAAGAAGTTATTTCGAAACATGTTGGTACCAATTACACTAAACTCTATCACCGTTCTGTTTTATGAACACAAAAACAACACAAAATATATTCCACAAAAGTAAGAGTCATATGCATGTTTACAACCACTTGAGGGTGAACAAATTATGACAGATTTTATATTTTCGGGTGAACTTTCCCCTTAATGCCAGAGGGGAAGAGAATAGAACAAATGTCAAGTTCAAACCTGTGCCTGCTAAATGAGCGCCACATCCTTGAAACTTATTTGGAGAATTATTAAGTTGTAACGGTGGATGCGTCATTTCCAAAGGCATAAAGTTTAACTGCGCTTACATGGAGAAAGTTCAAGTGCAAAAACACACAGTTGCTTACTTGTGCTGCAGTTAGTTTACAGTGTGTGTTTAAGTTCTAAAATCCGGTTAAAAGTGAGAACAGATGCTGTGTGTTTGGATTGACCCGTCAGGTGTGTACACACACACACACACTCACACACACACAGCACACATGATATCATAGGTTTATCAGCGTTTGATGTGTCATAACCACATTAAAGAACGGCTTAGAAAAGCAGAATTCCTGAGCTCTGATCCGGCTCCTACATGGCCACCATCTCACTCTCTTTCTCTCTCTGTCTTTCTCTTAAATCTTTTTAAGATGGAATTCCTGAATCGATTTCTAAAGGCAAACAAGTTAAAGCCCTGTGGTGACGTACAGAGAGAAATGGAGATGGTTGTGGCAGCAGTGAGATGATGGATATTCCTCACGGCTGTTGGGAATGGGAATTATTCTTAAACCGGTGGCATGCGGTGGATTTTTTAAAAGAGGAGATAAAAGCCGCAGTACAATTGCCAGTTAGTGCCCTATTAAGTGAACCACACATGTTATTTAGTCATCTGGAGGGAGGCATTATGAGAGTATATGACAAAAGTAAACCAGTTGACAGGAAGTGGATATAAATTATCCGAAAATAGAGGTTCTGTTTTTGACAAATTGTTACATTTTAAAGGATGCATTATGGTCAGAATGTACAATCTTCATTAAGAACGTTTGTGTTTTATGTGGATACACAAACACACACGTATCGTAATGTAAACATACATTTATCTTTTTGAATACTTTAAGGGATTCGGCTTATTTATTTACCCTCTTGACTTACTTCTGCAGTACACAAAATAAGTTATTTTGAAAAATGTTGGAAAAAGACTTCCCATGATATCGTCTCTCTTGTTTTATCATTCTTCAAAATATCTTCTTTTGTATTAAGCAGGATTTTTTGATCGAGCAGTTCATTTTACGTTTTAAGTGTAGCCAAGTTTGGATTTCCTTGAAAATGTAATGCTTGAACGTTATCTTTGTTTGATGTCGATGCAGTCACTCCACGTGAAGTTATTGTCTATTCAGTGTGTAGTATGTGCAGAGAAAAGTTTTCTTTCGATCTTCTTTCTGTTGGTTTTGCATCAGCGACAGGCAGAGACACGCTCAGCGGAGCCCACGGACGACTTCAGCTCCTCTGAGGAGATTAAGTCACACCTTACTATGAAAAAGACGTTTCCCCTTTTTGTCTTTGCCCTCTGCTTTCTCCCTCATGCCTGGGCAAAAACTCTCACAATCCCCCTGCAGTGGGTACAGGAGAGCCGCCCTGTCAACACGTTTTCCCCTGTGCACCTCTCGGAGATTACGGCGGGTGGAATGTGAGGGAACTGAGCCCATGATGCCTGCTGTGATCTCCCGTTGAAAGAGGATTCAGTATGAAACATGCCCGTTTCATACATTCAACGCAATCACTTACTAAAGATTCATGTTAAAGGTTTATCGTCTATATGAAGAGTCTGATATTTTAATCAAGCGATATTGCACTTTTCATATTTTCATGCATACAGAAGTCTCTTCTTCCATAAGAACATCAGTTGGAGGCATTGGTTGGCTCAGATCTGGAGGATGAACAGAACAGTCGGGTGTGTTTTCATGTTCAGAATGAAAGTTCAGTAGTTGGTAATTAGGTTGAAGCTCAGAGCTGTGAGCCTCGGGCGACACTCATGACTCATCACATACGCTTGATGTAACAATTTCTCCTGTCAGCGAGATCCTCACATCAAAACATTTATCACCGCTGTGGGGACGCTTAAAAGCTTGAGAACTGCCAAACACAACTGTTCAATGTTATTAAAGGCAAAGGATTATTGATGAAGTGCTTTTGTATGATTATTGAATGTGTTTGAAGAATGTGTTCTTCTGGTCAGTATTAATGTTTTCTGCTTTACTATTAATCCTTGGGTTGACATTGTGAACTTTTCAAATTGGTGTGCTTCGATTTTTCTCAATGGCAGGGCCACAAGGCCCTGAGCAGGCGCTTCATTTGCTTATGTTTTGGACCGGCTCCGTGTGCATTGCACATAAACTGCACTGGAATGCATTGGAACGCCACATTGAGTTAATAATACACATCACTGGTGTGTACATTTCATAACAACAAATGGGATCTTAAAAGTAGATGCTCACCAGAGTTTACACCAGAAAGTGAACTGATATATAGACTGTATTGTGTTGTTTTGTTGGAGTTTAAAAATAAGAGTGCATGTTTGTAAGGATTTAATTTGTCCATGCTGCAAACTTATTTTATGCTTTACAGAAGAAAGCTCTAATAGCATATAACGGTCATTTTTCAGTTAAATGTGTTTGTTTGTATGATGAACGCCATCACTGCGATGTGCATCTCTAATCTACATCACTTTCTTGGGGCTCAAGGCCCCAAAGACCTCTCCTCCGCATGTGCCTGTTCATTCTGTGTGATGAATGAAGTTGAACATTGTTTCATTATTATTCATTTGCACTCGTTGATCTGTAGATTCGTGTTCACTCTTTATTTATGGAAACATTTGCTTTATTTGACATCACAGTTAATGAGAATTTAGGATTTATGAACTCAGACGCAAGACTCCTGAAGTCTAGATTGATGTGAGCACTTGATTCATGTGAACTATTGTGACATTTTGTCTCTTGTTAACTCGAGCCGTAAACTCTTAATTCTAATGAACTCCTAATTCATGTACTCCCTTGACTCACATAAACTCTACACCGGCTCCGTGGTTAGAGAACGGCGTTTACTACTTCAGGCACAGGGGTTCAATCCCAGGGATTGCACGTACTAAAAATCAAATGTAATAATATAATATTATAATATAATGCATTTTTTGTCTGCAAAATGTGCAAATGAAAAAATATTCCATGTACCTTAGTAAATATGACAAAAAATTAAAAAAAATCATTAACTTAAAAATGTAATAGATGTTTTCAGTGGAAAATATTAAAATAATTGATTAAAAATCCAAAATGTTAATTGCTTTAAAATGTACTGAAATATGTTTAGTTCATCAAATGAAAACGGATTTATATATATATATATATATATATATATATATATATATATATATATATATATATATATATGGTTAATTTATAAGATTAATACAAATTACTTTGTTTTTTTACTTACATGCAAATAAAAAAATGTAGACAATGTATTTACTTTATTTCAAAGCTTTAAATTTAAAAATTTTGTTTAAATGAAAATTGTTTCACGTGAAAACGGAGTCAAATTTTTTGGAGTGACTTCACTTGAACTCTTGATCGATGTGATCTCGGTGCTGTTGCTTGAGAAGCAAAACTCAAGGAAGTGAATCACTTTTAATAGTCGGTCATTTGCATCTTTGCAGATTCTTTCAAATGATTTTTAATACACACTGCTTTTATGGCTCACAGCTCTTTGATGTGCGTTTATCAGACAGCTGTCATCTTTACATTTGCCTTTTAAATCTTGGTTGGATTATAAAGATCTATATGGAAGTGTATAAGGGAGGAGTTTGGTGTTCAGCTGAAAATTAAAATAGTTTCCGATTGAGCAAAAGTTCCCATCATTCTGAAACTTTCAGATGAGAACATGCATGTTTTTGTTATATTACTGGCAACGTGATTCCATTTCAGCGTTCCGTTTGTGTGGTCTGAGTTTACCACGGCCGATGTGATGGCTGGCGATGTCTGTCATATATTATTACTAATACCCATCTAATGTGGATCTTGTGGTTTCCTTAGTAGAAAGTTAAATCTGGCCTCCGTCCCTCATATAATCAGTATCATGTGTGCTTTGGAGATATCAAAAATGCACAACAAATACATTAAGATTTAAAACACAAAGTCTTGATAAAAGTCTGAGCTGTTTTAAAGTGATCTAATCTTTAGTCTTGTGTCCTGCACTATAGTATTAAATACACCCCACACACTTAGACTGTCTTAAGATTGTCTTAAACACAACAGTCATACTGTGACCTTTAAACTTTAAACTCTGCAGGAAAAAGAGTTCCGGTGAGTTATGGGATATTGTTCCTTTCTGTTTGAAAACATGAGATCTCATGAGAAACATTAGAGGGATTTAAATAGTCCCTTGTTGTTTGAGGTGTTAAAGTCAGAAGGTTACATGTGTCATCTGATAATAAATCATGGTCATGTGTTTTTCACTTGTTTGTTCATAAAAACAGACTGAGAGAGAGAGTTCTTTCGCTTGGTTTAGGAACACCAATCTCAGGAAATGAAGAGAAAAGTCATTTGACACAAAAATTAAGAAAAAAAAGATGAATTCACATTTTGTTTAAGCCTTTCTTATACATTTTGGTTTGACTATATGACTATTAAATCCCTGTCATCGTATTTTGTTAGAAAACTTTTTTTAATTCTAGGGTTGACTTTATTTTTACAAACACACTCTTTACTGGGGTTTAGTTGAGGCTCTGGATGAGATGTGTTCTGACACTGTATGTGACTGCCATCTGTGGGCTAATGTCATATCCGCATGTCAAATAACTTCATTTTCTTATGTCTCTCTCTCTTTTAGGCTCGACTGGCTATTCAGAGAGGTGCTCAGGCTGTTATCTTTGATATAACAGATGATGGTGGGGCTGCTCAGGAGGTGAGCTTTCTTTTAAAAGTCAGAATTATTCAGCTATTTTACAATAGACAGGATTGCTCGAGTGACTGTTGCTCACATCGGGCACAGATTTATTATATTTTTGTTTACAATTGTACTTACATTTTTAATATTTTTTAACGTTTAATGTTAATTTTAATTTATTTTATGTTTTGTGTTGGGCTTTGAAGAATCACATCCAGCATATTTGTCGGTTAACTATACATGTTAAATTGTATTAATAAACCCCAACACACACACACAAATATAAAAATTCAGGAAAAATGAACATGTCTTTATGCATATTTGAAGAAAACATTTGTTGATTTTTATATCATATATTTTTCTTAAATATTAATATGTATTAGAATTACATTGTAGACGGATGTGTATTATGTAACCAAATGGAATTTTCTAGGTACGATTCGTCACAATTAATCATTGGCCAGCCCTTGTTTCTTATGGTGTTAAAGTTTTATTTTTTCGAATTTTTTTCCTGTATTTCAGTTCATAATTTCAGTGCATTACCTTCAACGTAGAATATTTGGGCTTATATTTTATATCAAATATCAATAATGTTTTATAACTTTAGTTTTTGTTTTAGGGAACTATGACTTTGATTAGGATACAATATCATTTCTGGAAACGTGATGAGAAGTGATGGACTGATGTATCAGGTTATGTGTAATGTCTCTTCATAAGTTGTATTCTCTTGTATTCTCTCCCAGCTGCGCGACTCAGGTTCTCTCCCTCAGCCGGTCGTGTTGGTGAAGTCGACAGACGCTGAAGAACTTATGGGACTGGTGAATAAGAATGAGGAAGCCATGGTCCGGATAGACATCATGATGGAAACTCCTAAATGGGTGAATATACAAATACAGATTCATTTATGTGTTTGACAGTAAACATAGTTTAATCCCTCATATCTTCTTCAGCCTACCTATGATGTTGGCATTCTCCTGACAGTGGCTCTGGCTGTGTTGGCCATCATCATGATCTTTGCTATGCGCTTCCGTTGCAGATCCAACAGAACCTGGGTAAGGCTTTTTAAGGCACGTTTCTGTAAAGTTGTCAATATCACATGATGATGAATGAGACGTCATGTTCTCTCCACATGCAGGATTCTGTGCACCAGCAGACCATGAGAGCCATCAGCCGACTGGAGACACGAACTTACACGTCTCCGGCCTGCAGCGGATCACAGCGTTCCCGAGGAGCTCTGGGGTCCAACAGCAGCTCGGGATCCAGTCCCGTCTGTGCCATCTGTCTGGAAGAGTTCATGGATGGACAGGTATCTAATCTGAGTGTTTTTATAACACTGGAATTGCTCTTCTGATATTTCTTTCAATGATCATTTTGTCGTTCTTTGGCAGGATTTGAGGATCATCTCTTGTGCTCATGAGTTTCACAAAGAGTGTGTTGACCCGTGGCTTTTACAGCACCGCACCTGCCCGCTGTGCATGCACAACATCATGGGTAAACTCCCTCAGGGTACATATGCGAAATATTTTCTTTTTTTATTGCCATTGTTGTTTGTGCTTGTTGGGCACAAATGTTTAAAAATAATCCAAATGATGTCTCCCACAGGTCCAGAGTTGACGTCAAGACAGCCGCAAAGATCCCGCCTACCGCCTCCTCCGCCTGATGGCCAAAGCCAGGCCTTTCTCCTCCCTCATCACTATTCAAACCCACACCCTTACCCCCAGCACCATATCCCTTTCTCAATGCGCCATCTCTACCCCCGCACCCCATCGGGACCTTTACCTCAGTTGGCTCACTACGGCAACTCTCCCCCAATCCATGCCCGCACCCTGCGATGTTTTCCCAGCAGACCGTTGGCCGCCAGTTGTGTTTACCATCTCGGCCCGGACGGACATCATGGACGCCTGCACAGAACTGGCGGACACGGGTGTCGGGCTGCAGGGCATCACTACGCTGCCCCTCGACGGGCGTGCCCTCGTTGCCCCGCCGGGACCCAACGGAATGCTTTGGCATCCCGTCCGTCACCCGCCAACCACGCAGCCCACCATCATGTCCCGCGCGCCGGAGACTCGCACGGTCACCAGGATGACGGCAGCTGCTCTGGAGGAAGCTACCGTACGGAACGCAGCGGCTACCTTGCCGATGTGCCCATCAGTGATTCCAGTTCGGGGTCGGGACACGGCTCGTCCAGCGATTCAGTACTGAATTGCACGGATGTTAGCCTGCAGGGTGTGTATGGCAGCTGGTCCACGTTTCGTAGTTCGCTCAGCAGTGACTACGATCCATTCGTGTATTGCGGGCCAGGCAGAGGGGGTGCAGATGCCGCGGAAAGGCCCCGGTCCCTGGACTCGGTTGTGAATACCTCGGGAAATGGATCCGGTGTGGACAGAAACGGGATTTGCCCTGAGGATCAGCAACAGCAAGTGGCTGTTTTCAGTCACGTCCACTATCACCGACACAGACACCACTATTATGAAGACGGAGAGGTTGCTCAAGGGCCTGGCCGGGGCTCCAATGAGGATCAGGGGGCGACGGGTGGCCCCTGTAACGCAGCTAAAGACTCGACAGGGTGTCAGATGCAGCATTTGTCATGCAACTGCCCCAAAACGGACATCGGTTCAAGGGCCCTTGAGGACACGGGCCCCTCTGGCCACTCCATGGTCGTACCCTCCCCTTCTTTAACCTCTCCGTCCTCAGGCTGTTGCCACAAGGGCTCAGCCTGGCCCACCAGACGGAAAACAAACAACTGTGCATTAGAAGCCACTGCCGGCTCGCCGGTTGTTCATTTCCATCAAAACTTGGACCTTCAGGAGGATTGTAGCCTTCACATTCACTACGGACAGGGAGCGGGAAACTATTGCTGCTCGCCTCCGACGGACGTGGCCCCTGCGCTGCTGCCCGTTCCCCTGATTTTGGACTCTACGGGGAGGACGGACTGGCCGTGTTGTGGGGGGGCTCACGTGGTGTGGCAGAAACAGGATCAGCAGGCCCGTTCTGAGCCTCAGCTTCAAAGTTCTAAAGCGGACAGACCTCTGTGTAGGCTTCATCACAGACCAGGGGATGAGCTTCCGAGAGATGTCTGTCTGTACTGCCAAACTTTACTCAATAGTCAGGGTGAGTCTTACTAAAGTATTGAAGTATACGATATACAAAGCCTTGCAAAGTGTCTACGTTCACATTTAAATGTAGTGTTGTGCATGTCAATTGTTTTTTTGTCATGCAAACACAAAAGAAGATGTTTTGAAGAATAATCATCTCATCCTAAGACATTTCTCTAAATATCCTCTGTTGTTTTTTATTCTTTTGTTTCTGCAGGGTCAGAAGAAGAGTCTGGTGTATAAGAAACTCTTCGTCATCTCCTCACGCTGCTACACAAGAGCCGATATGGACAAAACTCTTCGGTTGTCTCTCTTGCTGTCTCTTTTATACACATACACACATACACAAACATCCTTCCAACGCTTCCGAGTTCCGCATTAGAATAATCTTTCTTCTTCCATGGTCAGTTTCTATTTCAGGTCAAACACAAGATATGAAAAGAACACATGTACAACTGCTCCAGCGTTTACATTTCAGTAAAGTACGTTTAACAGCCTCCGCATGCCGCTCATTCGGAAACGATCTGCCCCATCTGTTATACCAAAACTCAAACAGCAGTTTCCCGTCGGGCAGCGTTCACAGATGAGCGGTTTCCAGCACTACCTCAAAAAAAAAACAATCAGAAAGTCCTGTTAGTCGGTACTACATGTCCGGTATCCTCTCTTTACCTCTGAGAAATTTAAACCCAGAGATAAAGATCTTCATCCAGTTTGACCCTGGAAAGGGTTTTCTTTGTTCAGTTGTGGCAGCTGTTATTAACTATATGAATCGACTGAATATATGGGGAATGTTTTGAAGATGCTTTCTGTTTCAGTTCCATGTCACTTGTCTCGGCCGAGGACAACATTTCCCACAGTGCTTTGTGCATGACCCTTATGCCCTTAAAGGGACACTGACATTTCATAGAAAGTCACCAGCATACAAGCTCACAAGTGTCCTATTACTTAAACATTACATGAAGTTTCTATTGATGTAATCTACTGACATGCTTATTTTTTTGCAATGCAATGCTCATCCCAAAACCTTCTCTTTATGCAGATAGTGTAGGAACATTTCTCCTTACTCTGTTACCCAGACGTCTCTATGGACATATATTTGAAAAGAAACAATATTCCAATTTTAATACAGACATCTGTGTCATGCTGTCCATTACCACAAGGAAATCTCTAATATTAAATAATATTTTTAGAGAAATTTAGTAGACAACCTACATATGAAGTTTGTCTGTTAAATGTTTTAATCCATTTCAGGCTGATACATGTTGGCCTTTACCGTGGTTTCATTATAGTAAAACTGTATTACATTTGTTATTGACGGATTGAATGACATGTCAAATACACGTTGTCGTGGTTTTACGACAAATAAAACCAGAAGTCCTTCACTTAAAAATCATAGTAATGAATTTTAATCACCTCTTGGGGTTAGAATTCGGACACACAAATAAGTTATTATTAAACTTTAAGCTAAATAAAATATTTTTATAGCAGATTTTTCAAACTTAACTTATAAACAGTTTTTCCAAGAATCATGTTTTTTGTTGCCTAATCATGTTTTTATAGTGTTAGATATCTTTGTATTTTAAATGATTGAGCGATTTGGATATCAATTGGAATACACCATAACATAAAACACATACTCAAATGTTATAGTTTGCAGATGTGTTTCTAAACATTAGTACATGTATGGTATAGTACATGTTTCTGTGTGTACGGACTCATTGAGAGTCTCTGTGATAATCAGCATGACACATTTGCTTCCCACGCTTCTAATGGACTCATACATTTATTATATGGACAAAAACACTGGAAATGTCAAATCAAAGTATAAGAATTGCACATTTGTAGCTGTTTTCTTACTAGCTAAACCACATTTTGTCCATCGCCATATTTCAGAATGTTAAAGACGTATTATATCTTCACAAGTTCATTCTTTCATGAGAGGAGTTTTTTGAAGTATACGCCATTTCTGTTCAACTATAAGAAATCCAACATATGTAAACCAGTTACATTTCCACCACAGGTTTTATATTTGAAATCTCTTTAGAGATGTACATTTCTAGAAAATGTCTGTTTCTTCACAAGGTTTATTTTCTAAAGCTGACTTAAACTGAGAGAGCTTACATTGTCTGTTAAAGAATGTATTCATTCAATCTGAAAATCTTTGAAATTCCCTGATGTGTTTCTGTGAGTGTCTCATATCTATGCAACATGTTTCATATTTCACTTTGGAATAACTATCAACCAAACATACAGCTGTATGTGTGATGCTCATCGTCTAAACAGCCACACGGTTGTCTTTCATTTCAAGTTAGTTGTGAATTATTGCGCAAGCACTTGACTCAGATGACATTGAGCTCAGCGTGTGACTCTTGGCTTTGTCTAGAAATGACGCAAACAGCACTTTGCCTTAAAAATATGCATGTGATTCAAGAGAGGAACTGAACGTGAAAGCAGTATGTAGCTACTAATTCTACACAATATTACATCAATCAATGAAATGTCACTAAACAATAATGCTTGATTTTTTTCTACCTTTACTCGATGTGTTTGTTGTCATTCATGTCTGTATTGTTTATTTGCTCTTTTTGATGGAGAATTACCTGAAACTGCCTTTTTAATAAAGCAAAATCCCTTCAGAAATCCAGGGATATGCCAGTATATTTTCAAGATTTTGTTTAAAAAAAGATAAAACAGTTATGAGATGAAAAAGTGTTGTATTTTATATATAATAGAACATTTCAATATGGTAATGTCGCTAATATATTTATTTACTAATATATTTATCGGTCTAAGAAAGAAAAAGATGTATTTTCTCACTTTTGGAATGTTATCTTTGCGAAACGTACGGCTGCCATCATAAATGTATAAACCAGGCATCATTCCGATTATATACAAATAAATTATTTTGAAATAAAAATGAGTTCTGGACATTATATTTTCTCGCAGATTTTATTTTTTTTAACATCAAGTCCTATTATTTGTCATATTAAATTATGATTAACTTTAGTCTTGTTACTGTTATTTCATTATTGTAAAATATTATATTTTATTACATATGTTTTTATTCTTTATTTTTCGTAAATTAAATAACTGCTTAGTTATTTTCATTACTTGTATGACTAGATCATTAAGTTGTACTAAGACATTAATGTGATGTATTAGTGGTCTTTATTAATGTTTCATTGTGAAAGCACTTGTTGAGCTAAAGCTGTTGTGTGTTTGTGGGTTTTTTTGTGTGTGTCAGTTGAAAAGCTTTGCTTTGCTGGGACCCTCTGCTGTCATGGCCGTCAGGTTTCCTCGGGCGTCCTGATCTTTCTCAATTGCTTCAAACAGAGATTTGAAGTTTCCAGCTCCAAAACCCTGAAATCAAGAACGAACATGGTAAACTTACAACTTTAATGTATGTTTTCCTGACTTAACTTGCAGATAAAACACATTCAGTTATTGGTCTGGAAGTCCTAGCAGGAGGATCGAGAATTTTTCAAGAAAGATTAAAGATGTACTTAGAAATCTTGATAGAAATGCAAATGAGAACATTCTATTTAGATGTTGTTCAAGTCTTGAAATGAAACATCATTATGTATCAATAAATTCCCAATACTCCTTTACTCTTACAAATGTTGGAAACTTCTTTCCAGTTCTTCGGTTTCATCGTTTTTGCTTCAGTTTGAAGAGAAATGTCTTGGAAATTCCCAAGTCTTAAACATTTCCCTGATCAAACTTCAGGCCTGGTGTTGTGTGACTTGATAAAGTGTGAACATACGGAGTGGTTGTATCTCTGGATGACCTCCAGGAAGAGAGTTGGTCTATCTTGCACAGGTTTGGTGAAGATCTGCAGCAGGTAGCCCTTATCATCAAAGTCTACTAAGATTTTTAACTCCTGAGTTATGTCAAAGAAAAATAAGAAATGTAGCAGTTAAAACCTTTTCCAAGCAAATTTGGAAAAGCTTTTCTTTTTCGCTTTTCTGACCTGCAGGATTTTGAGGTCTTCCTTGACTTTGATCTTGGCTGTCTTGAGATTTTGTCTCAGGATGTCATAATAGTTGTCCGGTGCAGACAGAAACTCCATCCCTCGAGCTCTGAGGTTCACGATCTAACTCAGACACAAACCGTTCATGAGGTTTCATTTGTCATACTGTGGTGTTTTAATATCGAACAGAGAGTTTGCTGTGGAACGTACGGCTTGGATGATGTCGGATGTGTTTAAGGCGATGTGCTGAACTCCAGGACCTCCGTTGTAGTCTATATACTCCTTCATTAAAAAAGATATTTATAGAATCTTTAAAATATCAACAAATTAAATAGACATTTCTTTTGTTTTTTCAAGAAATCCATTTCAAGGTTTTAGTGTTTGAGCTTGTAAATTCTCATGTAAGATGTTTGGCCATGGATAAACCTGGATTTGTGATTTCTTCTTCCCCGGAGCTGGTTCATTGATGGGCATCTTAATGGTTTCCTCATAATTTGTGACTACGATGGATCTGAGTGAGCTGTAGTCTGTGTGGATCTGTTTATCGTCGATGGACCAGAACCTGTGGAACATCAGACACTTCTGATACCTGCAGAACAAGATCACAGATGTGTTATTTGATCTGGAGGTTTCCTGGAATATGGCTCATTGATCTCTTTTCTGGAAGCGTGACCCTCACCAGTCTGATATTGGCACCATTTTATCATCTGGCTGGTTTCCCACAATGTGGTCGATGAAGTTTAGATGTCCCGGTGGACTGTTGCGAGAGAAGCACGAGGTTTTGTTAGAATCCTTTATTAAAACACTCTTGTGATAAAATCTTGCAGGTAAAATGACTCACAGTTTGGGTAACAGCGGGTCTCTGAACAGAGGTTCATCAAATCCAGGCAG
>CM065660.1:1298290-1340790 GCA_033220385.1 Triplophysa yarkandensis
TGAAAAACTACCAAATGCCATCAGACCGCTATTTTGAATGTTTCTCCTATAATGCATATTTTATATTCTTTTTTAAGACATTCTGATAGTAAAGTGTTTTTTTGTAAGTGAAGTTGTGCAATGATACTATTAAAAATATATTGGACTATAATGTAAAGTTTTGTTATTGAAATTCAAATTATTAGGAGAAATAAGAAATTACACATGTGTGCTTTGTTCAATAAAAGTGAAATGTATGACAAAACTCTTAGAGATTTCAACAAATTCAAATCAAAAATAAAAATGTTTTAATTTTTATAAAGCTCAGATAAAGCTGGGCTCTTTGTCATATGATTAGGTATTCCTGAAATTAATATTTTATTTAAATATTCGTACAGTATTTCTATTAATGTAAAAACATATAATGAAATAATAAAATAAAGCATGCATAATAATAACAACAACAACAACAACAACAACAACAACAACAACAACAACAACAACAACAATAATAACAACGATGATGTTAATAATAATAATAATAATAATAATAATAACAACAACACATACTAATAATAGCAATAACAATGATAACAACAACAACAACAATATAATAATAATAATAATAATAATAATAACAATAACAACAATAACGATGATGATAATAATACTACTATTAATACTAATAATAGCAATAACAATAACAACAACAATAATAATAACAATAATAATAATAATAATAACAATGATACTACTACTACTACTACTACTAATACAAAAACAATAAAAATAATAATAACAATAAAGCAATAATAATAATAATAATAATAATCATCATAATCATAATAATAATAATAATAATAATAATAATAATATAATAATAATAATAATATAACAAGAATCATAATCATAATAATAATAATAACAATAATAATAATATAATCATATTAATAATAATCATAATAACAATAATAATAAAAAATAATAATAACAATAATATTAATAATAATATGATTATACATAGTAATAAAAAGCGCTTTTCCTCCTCAATGAGTTAAATATATTTATAAATGTGATTTTACATCTCAACATTTATCTTCAAACTCTTATTTTACTCCTCCGTAGACGCGCCGTAAATCACGTGGACTGATAGTGCCGCGCTGTGATTTTCTATTGGCTGATGTTCCACCTGCTCCCGCCCCTCCGGCTCTACCCTCTCTCTGATTGGTGTTCCTGTGGGTGTGTTCGCGCCCATTTACGCGCCTCGTTGTTCGAGCCGCTGTCCTCCCGTAGATTTCTATTGGTGGCCGCGACCTCGTCCAAGACGTCACCGTTTCCACCCCAGCTCCATTGGTGGACTGCCAGGTTGGGTTAATCGTGATTGGCTGTCACACAGGTCATCGCAAGTGAATGCGGAAGTAGTGCGCTCTACTGAGTCACCGTTGTGTCAGCTGATTCTTTCACAGTGAGTATCTTCCTTATATCACATTTTCTTTAGCGATAACTTTATTATTCGCGTATATGTTTGCGATAACGGTCACCCGCGTACTTTGTGACGTAGGTGTGTATGTTTTCGTGTTGGTTTAGGTTGATTTTGATCAGGTTTAGGGCAAACATGTGTGTGAATGTGGAAGTATTGGCCAGCTGGGCTGATGCACGGGCTGGTGTCCTACACACATACAACACACACACACTAAACACACACACACTGAACACACACACTGAACACACACACACACACACACACACACTGAACACACACACACTGAACACACACACACACACACGCTGAGCACACACACTAAACACACTGAACACACATACACACTAAACACACATACACACACTAACACACTAAATACACACATACGCACACACACACTGAACACACGTACACACACACACACACACACACACTGAACACACACTAAATACACACACACACACACACACACACACACACACACTGAACACACACTAAATACACACACTAAATGCACACACACACACACACGCACACACACTGAACGCACACACACACACGCACACACACACTAAACACACACGCACACACACACACTAAACGCAAACACACACATACTTAACACACACACTAAACGCACACACAAACTGAACACACACACACTGAACACACACATACTGAACACACATACACACACACACACACACACTAAACACACGCACACACACACACACACTGAACACACATACACACACACTAAACACACGCACACACACTAAACACACCGATCACACATACACACTAAACACACATACACACACTAACACACTAAATACACACACATACGCACACACACACTGAACACACGTACACACACATACGCACACACACACTGAACACACGTACACACACATACGCACACACACACTGAACACACGTACACACACATACGCACACACACACTGAACACACGTACACACACACACACACACTGAACACACACTAAATACACACACACGCACACACACTGAACGCACACACACTAAACGCACACACACTGAACGCACACACACTGAACGCACACACACTGAACGCACACACACTAAACGCACACACACTGAACGCACACACACTAAACGCACACACACACTAAACACACACGCACACACACACTAAACGCAAACACACACATACTTAACACACACACACACACACACTTTTAACACACTGAACACATACACACACCCAGGCACACACACTGAACACACGCACACACACTAAACACACCGATCACACATACACACTGAACACACATATACACACTAATACACTAAATACACACACACACACACTAACACACTAAATACACACACACACACTAAACGCAAACACACACATACTTAACGAACACACACACACGCCCACGCACGCACACACACACACACTTTTAACCCACACTTTTAACACACTGAACACACACACACAGACTGAACACACACACACCAAACACACCCACACACTGAACACCCACACACACACTAACACACACACTAAATACACACACACACACACTGAACACCAACGCACACTCACACGCTGAACACCCACACGCTGAACACCCACACGCTGAACACACACACACTCACTGAATACACACACTGAACACACCCACTGACTTAACACACACACACACACACACACACACACACACACACACACACACACTAACACTGCTGTGGTTATATGTTGTAAATTCACATAAGATGACTTTTAATGGATTGATTTTAAGTATGGAATATTTTTATGGACAATATTGTCCATACTACATATGCATACATAACAGTTAATGTTTAGATAAGTCTCTTTGCCATTATAAACTATGTTAAAACAGATTTATTTATTAAATGTAATGTTTTACTTTATTTATTTATTTCCACTTGAACATATTTTTTACTGAATAAAGTCTAACATTAAAATGTATTGAGATGCAAATTTCTTTCTAATGTTCATCCTTGCATATATTTGTAAGAACAAAGCTGTTGGTCTCGGCTAATGAAAACTTTTGCAATTGGATTCTTGCAACTTTTTTAAAGGAAGAGTTTACACTGTTTTTATGCTTTATAAGTGCTTTAGATTGTTAAACATGTTGAGTTGTCACGTTCAACCTGATCCATTTGTTAGAAACGGAGTTAGACACATGATGTAGTATTTCTGTGCTCCATGCACTCCACTCATACAACCGAAAACTTTAAAGTTTTTTTTAAATATTCAACTTGCTGACATCATGAAATCACAAGTTATTTATTGGCCATTTGTCCTTAAAATCCCACGATGTGATTCTATACTACAGACTCTAAAGATTGACATAAGATTGGGAGAAAAGGACTGTGATACCCCCCTTTAAAGTAATAGTACACCCAAAAAGAAGAATTCAAATTTTGTATCCCCTTTGACTTTTCAAACACAAAAGAAGATATTTTGAAGAATGTTGACTACCAAACAGCAGTGGAACCCAATCACTTCTATTATACAGAAACAAAACCAGCTAAGACGTGCGAGTTTCCAACATTCTTTAAAATAACATCTTTGGGGATGCACCAATATGAAAACGTTGGCTGATAACCAATAACTCTTTATTTGAAGGCCGATAGTTGATATAAAGGCCAATAAATATTTTTTTCTTAGCATGAAACAAAAGGCAACGACATCCAGTGGACAGCTGATTTTATTTTAAAACTTCAGAAAAGTTTGTACTGATCTCTGAACTATAGTTTATATACATTTCTATGGCCAACTTTATTTTGCATAAATCTATTGCTTTACAAATTTTTTTTAACACAAATTAAGCAAGTGTCGATTGAATCCCAAGTGGCCAATAGCAAGCATGAGAAGTGGTTCAGCCAGCGGAAATAATACCTTATTTATCGACCTAAAGATATCGCCCTAATTTAATAATTTAACCGATGACCATAATACTAAGAATGCCATTTATTGGCCGATATCGATAACAATGCCGATATATCGCCCATCCCTAAACATCTTGTTTGTCCTGTGGTTTGACATGACGCAAGGTCGAATAAGTAGTGAAACAAGTTTTTTTATTTTGGTGAAACATCGCTTAAGTTCTTGCCCACAACCCAAAATTTCTCTTGTGGAAATCACTTTGGTTGCATTTGAGAAATCATCCTGTAAGCCCCAGTAACTGGCACCTCTTTCTGTTCTCATTCCTCTGTATGGGAAGCCCGATGTTCCATTCCGGTGCATTGGGTGAAATGTCTTATTGATAGACCATGCTCACATTACAGGTCATACTGCACTTTAAATAGCTCCATGACTGAGCACCGCTCTGAATGTAGGTCCCTGTAGCCTGAGAAAGTATGTTTGTATGTGTGTATGTCTCTATGGTGATCGCTTTGTGCTTAGTTGGCTAGGTTGGAATTTTTACAGGGTGCTTTTGTACCTCTTTACTTCGGTTAAGTTAAAAGAAACCACATTTATGTGGAGCGATATAAAGTCTTTTTCCTAATGTTGTTGCTTAATGTTTGTTGGGTGATGATTAAAATGTCTCTATAGATGATATCTCGCCAATGGCTGTGAGCTGTTCTGTATTGCATCTCTGCGGGTAACACACCGAATCTTTAGTCTCCGTTTAGGACAGCATGTTTTCTCTATATGGTTCCTGGCTCAAGGCAGTGTGCAAACTTGTTATAGATTGCATGCATGAATCTCATATGTTTTTATTATTTTTCTGCACTTTGACACGTTGTGTTTTTGTTTGTTCTTTCATATCTTCAGAATGATAAGATGAAGTAAAAGAATGTCAGTTTGATAACTAGAGAACCAGCGATGAATGAGGTGAATAGGAAATATCCAAATAGCAGATGCTGTTTACAACATATAAAGTCAAACCTTAACGGAGAAGTGAAAGCTCCTTTTAATGGTTTGGAGAAGTGAAAAATAATGTCTTTGGAAAGTAAAAATTATGTTTATTTTCATCTTGTGATTATAACCATGAAACTAGATTTGGACATTTCTAAGAATACCAACAGTGTTTACCCCTGCAAGTTTCATGATCATGACCACAGTTTTGTGCCATTCTTACTGGCTGGCATTAAAATAGTTCCTGGTCTTTAGATTGAAGTCTGAGATTTTGTTTTCTGTAAATTTAATATCCACAATTTAAGATTTTTAGTCTTAATCACATAGAAAAGTAACGGCACATCTCTTAAATAATGTTAAGATTTAATAATTGAAGTTTATGTTTGTTTATATTTATAGTTTATATTTACTCTCACCAGTTTCTGCCCTAAACTTCTGTGCTGAGGACATAAAATAGATCAACCCGCTGTCTTTGCTAAACACAGGCTCACAAATCCAATTTTGACAGACCAACAGTTTCAGTGTATTGAATTTGCTCATTTAATGGTGATGTTTGTATCTGTTTTGTATTGAGGTCCAGGTAGATAAATCTCCAGAGGTCAGCAATGGTGTTGTGGACGTGGAGTCTGTTCCTTACACATTAGTTTTAACCCGAAAACAGATTTGAACAGATTGTATCTTCTGTTTTTGTGAATACATTTAAGGGTCCCTGTTTTGTCTGGTTTTGAGTGTGCTCTGCTGTGTGGAAGCTGGTTGTAATATGTATGAGTTGGAGTAAAACGGTGTTGTTATGATGCCAAATGTTCATAGTGATTGAGCAAAAGCACATGTTGTTCAGATAGAAATCAACGTTTTCTCTCTCCGTGACTGTTCTAGAGTTTGGGACTTTTTACCTTTGTGTGTTTTAATGGTTTTAGTTGTTTTACTAATTTTAAGCTTAAAACACAGTTCCTTAAGATTCAGATCTCTCTTGTGGTATTTTTTTCAAGAGATTTTTTCTTTCTAACTTTTGCAGAACAAGAAAAAAGATGTAATGTTAAATATCGGTCCACATTGACTTGAGTCTTGAATCTACACAATAGAAGTTGATGCGGACAAATGTCTTTTTGTTTGCCAACGTTCTTCGAAATATATTGTTTTGCAGAAAAAGAAAGTCAAAAACCTTTAAAATTACAAGCTTAGACACAATTTTTACTTTAGTGGTTACTACTTTGAGCTGTGTTTGGGTTCAACAAAGTTGGTAACAATGTGAAATTACAGGCAACATATGTTTTAAGGTCATTTAATTTGTGCAAAGGTTTACAGTGCGATCACAGAGCAGATTGAATGCACATCCACCTGCAGAGATGCAGAGCTAAACTTTCCAGCAATGTCATGATGTTCTTCTCTAATATTCAGTTTCAATAATAATACCTGCTGTGTTTATCCTCAATTAATAGTGTTCAGCATTGCAAAACAATTTGAAGTATTTAAATTTATTTAAGATAATGCTTCAGACATAATTGTGTTTTTGTGCATTAAGGAAAACAGGGAACGTTTATTTGGGCAGCTTAAGCTCGAGTACTACATTTGAAGAGCTCTTTTCCAAACGAGATAAGCAATTTTAATAGTTTCCTGTTCATGACTTTTCTTACCTGGACCCATACTTTTTCTTTATATTCAAATGTTCTTGTTAAAATGGTCTGTTGACTCAGTCTGAACAAAATTGTAGATTATACACATTTTTAATCTCACAAAATGTTACAAATCCATTATTTTCTGTTTTAAAAATGTTGGTTTGTGCATTACAAAAAAACCCATGAAATATACTCTTCTACCATTTTTTTATCTACCTGGCTCATCCAGGCCATCAAAAGTGTAAAGAACTTATCTTGAAATATTAAACACAAACAAACATTTCAAACATTGCCATGTTGGATTACATTGAACAAATTATGATTGGTCGAGAGGACCAATGCAGCTTGGTACATTTTGAAAATATAGTGATTTTTAATGAAACGTTGATGGAGCAGAGAATTGGTTCACTACAGATCAAAATGGCATGACAAACTCATATTTTTTAAAGTTGGCACTTATCTCAATTTATCTCAGAGCTCTTCATTTGGTTTATCAAAAGGGAAACTCTTTGGCACCAAACTATATTCCTGATTTGTGTTATGTTGTGGCACATCATTTTCATTTTTTTACTTGCTCTTTAAAAATTCAAGCTCCCTTTTGTGTAGTCGATATTACATCATTTTTTTGTTTTGCTACTTTGTACTCTAAGTGCAACCTTGGTTATTAATAACACTTATATTATCATTTGCATTTTAGAGAAGGCAAAGTTCATCACAGAGAAGTGTGTGTTACAGTGTGAAGTCAGATTAGGACTGGCATGTATGAACCTGAGTGCCACGGCTGTGGGTGAGGCTGTGATCTTTTATGCGGAAGCCTCGCTCTTCTGGAAATGTGACTGTTGTGATACAAGTGACAACAAACTGCAGCTCTTTAAAATTGTAGAATTAGGAAAACTGCTTGAAAACTAAGGATATAACCAAATACTTCAAGCTGTGTGACCAAATCTAAAAGTGTACTGGTCATTTTAAAACCCTTATTAACCAACGCTATGAGAACTTTAGGTTGTTTCCACCATATTGTCCCTTGTGGTTTGTTTGATCCTTTCCAAACCAAACTAGTTTTAACAGACTTTTGGAGAAGTCATGTGAGTTATAAACAGAGTATATTAAAAGTTTGGATGGCAAGCCGAGGAACATTCACCCAAACTGAGACCTCAAGTCTTCTGTAGGACATTAATATTCATCCTGATACACACCTGTGACAGGTGAGACATAACACATGACATCCTATGAGAGAGATAATCTTATCTATTATCTACCATAGATGGAGTTTTATGCGGAGTCGTGTTAGAAATCATTAAAAGAATGGGGAAGTGTGCATGTGTGTTAGTAGTGTGAGATTGTGGCAATGTTTGGAATAATAAACTAATAAGTTGAAAAAAATCTAAACCAGTTTATTTCTCCAATATTTTTAAATGGTTTTCAAGGTTTTGTAATGAAAAAGTATTTATTTAAAGCATATGTATGTGCAATAAAACCCAAACGCTTTGGTGAATTCTAATAGAGGCTTTTGAGTACACTCTTTATTTTTGTGTAAATGCATTCACATATAAACACAGTCACATTTTATGAGTGTATCCTATCACCATAATGGGATTTGTCAGGTGTCACGCCCACATGTACCAATGCCTCCATTCAGCCAATCAGATTTTGAGCTTACCCAGTTCAATAACTAAACAATATTATAAAAAAACTTTTAGCAGATTGTTTAACAAGTACAATGTGTGTGTTTATTTGTCTATACATTATTGGTTGTTTTAAGTTGAAAGACTCAAAATCATAATTTTGTATTTGCAAAACAGGATGAGCTTTTCTTCATTCAACAATATTAAATAACCGTATGCATTACATAATAAATATCATGACAAAATAATATATATATATATATATATATTTACATTTACATTACATTTAGGCATTTAGCAGACGCTTTTACCAAAGCGACTTACAATAGTCGAGGAGACAATAGGTGAACAAGTGCTACAACAATGCTACCAAGTTACACAGAGAGAGAAGTTACAAAAGTTTTTTAAAAAGTACGTTTTTTTTTTTTTTTTTTGATAGAGTGAGTAGGTTAGAAAAGAAGTAAGTTAGTGAGTTAGATGTAGCCGGAAAAGATGAGTTTTTAGGTGTTTTTTGAAGATATATTATGACCAACTATTAAATTTAATTATTATTTATTTATTTATATATATATATATATATATATATATAAATGATTAAATTTAATAGTTGGTTATATTATCCAGCATTTTTCCATATTAATTTTCATTTCTAATTCATCTTGTGCCAAACTTTAAACTTAAAATAAATCACAATGTGATCTAAACTAAACTGACTAACTTAAATAACTTTGACACCAGTTTGTCTTGTCGTGTAAATCATAAATCATCTACATGTCGTGATTCCTGAGCTGAGTTGTGTTCGTCTTGTTGAGTGTTTACTGAGTTTGTGTGTAATCTGAGATGACAGAACAATGTTATGTACAGTTCAGAAAACACGTGGTGATGTGGAAGCACACACAGCGATTCTAACATGAACAGAGCTGTCACGTACAACACGCCCCACGCCGCGCGTAAAATAAGCCCCGCCCACCACGCGCTGTGTGTGTGTGTGTGTGTGTGTGTGTGTGTGTGTGTGTGTTCGGGCTGTGTGCGTGGACAGGCGTGATCATGACATGACATCCACTGATGTTTGTGTTCACAGAGAGTCGCACGCGGGTAAGAGATCCATGAACATTACAGTGCAACATGAGAGCGTGTCGTGTGTTACTGTAGCGCTTTGTCTGATGTTACATTGTGTCGCTGCTACAGTGTTACATTGTTACAGTGATCACCGATACAGTGTTGCGAGTTTTCAACTCTTCCGCTTATCTGTCATGTCTGTCTGTGTGTGTGTGTGTGTGTGTGTGTGTGTTCTCTGTAAGTGTTGAGTAAGAATTTGTGTTAAGAGTGTGTTTGGATTCAGAAGAAGGTGTGTGTGTGTGTGTGTGTGTGTGTGTGTGTGTGTGTGTGTGTGTGTGTGTGTGTGTGTGTGTGTGTGTGTGTGTGTGTGTGTGTGTGTGTGTGTGTGTGTGTGTGTGTGTGTGTGTGTGTGTGTGTGTGTGTGTGTGTGTGTGTGTGTGTACTTAAGGGCTTTGGAATCAGAGTGTCTGTGTGTGTATGCAGAAAGTTAGCAAAATTGTGCGTGCGTGTGTGTCTGTGTTGTGTGTGTTATGCGTGTTGTGTGTGTGTCTGTGTGTGTTATGCGTGGTGTGTGTGTGTGTGTGTGTATGGTGAGTGTGAGTGTGAGTGTGAGTGTGAGTGTGTGTGTGTGTGTGTGTGTGTGTGTGTGTGTGTGTGTGTGTGTGTGTGTGTGTGTGTGTGTGTGTGTGTGTGTGTGCGTGTGTGTGTGGTGAGCGTGTGTGTGTGTATGGTAAGTGTTTGACAAAATGAGCTTGAGTTTTGAATCACAAGTGTGTGTCTGTGTGTGTATATGAGGTCATAGGAATCAGAGTGTTAAAAAAACTGCAATATTTTTATGTCAGTGGAGTCTATTTTTGCATCAGAATTTCCTGCTCATCTGAAATCGAGGGAGTGTGTCTCATGACTGGTAGTGTATAAACAGTTGTCATGTTGTTGGTTGATCTGTTGGTTTGTGTCCGTCAGCTCAAGGCACCTGTGGAGTTTTCAGTTTCCTTTTCTTGTAAATCAAAGCTCATCCTATTAGTGAGCCTGTAGCCGGAGATCAAGGTCACCTCAGTGTGGGGTGAAAACTCAACGCAGCATGAGGGTGTAATACACACATGCATACACACCCGGATTACACTCAATTCAGAATTTCACTGAGTACGCCTTGAAAGTTCTAAATTGTCTAGGAAAAAATATTGCACATGTCAAGAATCAAATTAGATGTAGAGATTATGTCTTTATTTGTAATTTGATTTATTACACAACTTTTTATAACTCGTATTAGTCAACTTGCGTCACCAATTCAGAATTCTCACTTAACAAACCAGATTCCTGCTCCCCAAGGTGTGTGCGGACTGTTAACACTCTTCATATTGACAGCTTGGACATGTGATGTCTGTGTATGTGCATGTACAGACCTGCAGTTGTTTCTTGGGTCTAAAATATGATTCTATCAGATTTAGTAAACCAGTCTAAGATTCTAAGCAGCCAAAAGCATAGAACATTCCAAAGATAGAGAGACCAATGACAGTTACTCAAGATATAAGATATGAGTAAAACACTAAACAGCAACCACATATTCATAACCCATAAGTGTGTCCTGACTGAAACGTGCCAATTTATTACTTGAGTTTTCTCATTCTTAATTCAAAATACTCCTACCACCGTCTCCACATGCCAGCAAGTATTGTCCTGGCAAACTTTTTGAGAAGAAGAAATCGAAATGTTGTCACTAGAATATTCTTTTGCTTGTGTGTTTTCTGGTTTCGTGTCAGAAAATCAATTCTTCTTTTTTGTCCTTTCAGATTGTGTCTCGTGAGCTGTTGCTGTGAGGTGCGAGACCGGTTGAGATCTGGAGGAGCCTAAGCCGAGACGAAATTAAAACCAGAACTGCAGCGAACATGGTCAGTGTCATAACAGAGACTAGGGTGTGTGTTTGTATTAAAGGATTATTTATGTGATCTTTGACCTGTCAATGGAATGTTGTTTATCTGCTGAGGAAAGGTGAAAGTTGGTAATGAACTGGAACAACTGTAGTATTCTATATAGATCATAACTGCACAGGTCTTTGCTGCAGCTTTGCTCAAGGGTCACATGATCACAATATGCAATTTGCTTAGATTTGTTTGTTATGCTTCATATATTGTAATCCCCTACAGATGCACTGTGTGTTCAGTGCTTTCCCTGCAGGCTCAGGAGGAAGTTAACTGTACTTTTTCCATCCGTGAACGCTGGAGAAAATTGCTTTTGCATGTAAGCACATATCGAGACGTCTCCTGTTACCTGTATGAACAAATCTGGTCCTTTATTGCTGGATCAGCAGAGGTTGAAGATTGAGTCCATCTGTGATCTGTGGTTGTTCTGTGCTCTCGCTATATATATATATCTGTTCTTATTTGTAGTCATGCGTTGGTTTGTTTTCTGAGGAGCAGCATGACCGGCATTCTTGACCGTCATGTTGGCCTGTATACACAGGTCTTCCTGTTTTTCACTGTCTGGGCTTCCAGCGTAGAAGATTTCTTCAGTAAAACGATGGTGTGGCAGAGAGCAGATGTCGAAGATCATTGATGTTAGCATAGGTTTGTTTAAATATAGGGCAGGGAAATGTCCACTTTTAAAACGCGCGTCTGCTGCTGCTTGACTTGGTGACACAAATCTGCTATTTTATTAGACCCTGTAGGCCAGAGTCATTCAAACACGAACCTTAATATTCACTCACAAATGTAAAAATCTGTCATCGACATTTACTCTCATGTCATTATTATGGAAATATGCAGTACAATGCTAAACATTGCAACATGCGATACAATATTATTTCTTTATTAAAAATGTATTTAAATATATTAAAAAAATTATATAACCAACATTTGTTTTTCATTATTTTAGGAAAAGTAAAGCATCACTACAACTTTGAATAGTTACTGCTTTTTTAGCATGGTTTGCTTATTTAATCACATTTTTGCTTTCATACAAAAATTGTTACATATTGCTCGACCAGATCTGTTGTACACGTATGATGTTTGACATCTCTACATCCAACAAATTACATTCAGACATCTTTATTGAACTTTTTATACATCAAAGAATTATTAAGCATATTTATTGCAAGCCAGTGAGATATGCACTTTTCTATTATTTCGTTATATTGCACAGCCCTGCTTAAAGTATTCACTGGAGTATTGCAGTTTGATGTCATACTCCGTGTAGAGCTCTGAGCATGCGAGCACATTCCCTGGACACTCATTAAACACTTAGTGCGTCCTGTAAACAAAGAACAGCCCTTGTCTCGTCTCACTTTAGGATGTCTCTACTTGAGGCCAATGTGAATCACTTTTAGATCTGCACTATACTTGACTGTTCTGTACTGCTGTCCATCAGGAAACAGAGACCGTGATAAGAACAGTTGTTTTGTATGTGGAGCTAATCATGAACACTGTAGAAACCATGTTGTTGTCCAGCATTGTATGAAATGAAAGCAGCAAAGAATTCTAGGCATTTGAGGCCGGTTCTATATTCTGCTCGAGTTGCTCTAGTCAATGCTTCTCGTCAGCCCTTTGCAGCTTTAATTGTCTAGAAAACATGGCACAAAGAAATGGTTCATGTGAAGATACTCCAAATGTGTAAATTTAGACAGATTTTTCTCATATTTCTTACATCTATCTTTGATTTGTTTTTGGTAACATTCAAAATTTTTTTTATCCTATTGAAAGTTATAGAAAATTAAGTTATTACTAGGGCTGTCAATATCTTTAATTGTGAATTACATTATGGAGGTCTGTGGTTTGTTCATTTTAATTATTCTTATTAATTAATCAAAACTAGTTATTTTATATATTTTCACATATAATTTATGATTAATTATATATAACCATACTACATTTTGTATTACCTAAGTATATTAACATTTACATTTACATTTAGGCATTTAGCAGACGCTTTTATCCAAAGCGACTTACAATAGTCGAGTAGACAATGAAGCGGTAAATAGCCGTTACAACAATAGGTGAACAAGTGCTACAACAATATTACCAAGTTACACAGTAGGTTAGAAAAGAAGGTACTCCTAGTGAGTTAGATTTTAGGTGACCTAGAGTTTTTAGGTGTTTTTTGAAGAGTCTGACAAGCGTGAAGCCAGAGGCAGATCGTTCCACCATCGAGGAACTGAGGCGGAGAACGTTCGAGAGAGAGATTTCTTACCCTTTTGAGCTGGTACCACAAGTCTCAGCTCATATGCAGAGCACAGAGATCTTGAGGGCCTATACCTTTGCATTAGTGAGTTAAGGTAAGTGGGTGCTGAACCGGTGGTGGTCTTGTAGGCAATGCGAACACAAGTATATGCATGTATGAGTATCTATTTATTAATACCAAATGAATATGCACACACACACACACACACACACACACACACACACACACACACACACACACACACACACACACACACACACACACACACACACACACACACACACAAAAAGCATTTTCTGAATATATGCATGCATGCCTATGTGTTTAATAAATAAGAAGGAAAAAACACAAAGCCCACAAATATATTATGTAAACACACATTTTTTTATGCATGCATTTTGACAGCCCTTATTACGTAACATATAACACAAACATTTCTATTGATGGCATTTCTGTTTTAAAAGCTCATAAGTTGTGACACATGAAGTTGTTTCTGTTTGGTCATATGGCTTTCTCTTTCATTGTCAATCGGCTCTTTCTTCTATCATAAAAGCGTCCGTATTGAGTTCAGCAATGTTATAATACAGCTTCCTCTGGGAAGTAAACAATAAGGAATTTTACTTTTGGTGTATAATAACTTGAATGTGGGTAGGGTTACATTGTCCTACATGATGTCATCTTCTACTGTGCTTATTGAATTCTCACCTGTCTCTCACATGCAGAAGAATCTGTCGTAATGTATTTTTTGTGTAATAGGGGCTTAAATGTCAAAGGTGAAATTCAGGCCCTCTTCACTTTGATCTAGAAGATATGAATAAGGGGGTGATATTTCAAACCCAAATCGGTTACTTTCTATTAAAAAAGTATACTAGAATTAGCTAAAACTGTAGATGTCAACAGACTTTGTCATGGATGTTACAGCCCTTATTAGTGAGATATTATACAGTTAGATGATCATTATTGTGAAATATCTTACCACTATGATGGTTACATGTCCGTAGAGGGATCTTGCCTTGCTGTTTAAAACATTTTTAATTTACGCAATCCGAACTGGACCTGCTTTGTTATTGTTCTTAAATGCGTCTCACCTTGACCTGGTTTTTGTCTTTAAATGTGTGACGTGGTGGCAGTAGATTTTGCTGTCATTAATCTTCAATTCTGTGTGGATGAGGATTGTGCTGCGTGTCGTGACTGTAAGCTTAAGTCATTCATTTTTATGCCCTGATGCTCATCCTTGCTGTCTGTACTTCATGTACTCCCATCCCACCTCAGCTGTTAAATTAGTTTAGTAAATTGAAGTTTTTTCAGAGGGTTATTTTAAAAGGTTTGATTTGATAGACAGGTTTTTGTGTTGTCTTGTGAATATTTTGCTGTACATTTTTTGTTGCAGTTAAACTTAGCTGGAAATGTTTATATAAAAACATTGTTAAATTAGAAGACAAAGCAATATTAAAAATGAACAACATAGATATAAATAGCTGGGGTTAACATTAACAATGGCTTTTAAACTTTGTATGGGACATTTATCACATCTTTTGTGTATAACACAAAAATGTTTTGAACAGTTGTAAACTTTTTTTTTTTTCATGCTGTGGTAAATTGGAACATGCATTTTCTCCTTATTTGGGATACAGATTTACCTTATAAAAAACATTAGGTCATAGATATTTACAATATAAAATTAAAATATATATCTGATATGGTTGTCTTTGGCACATTTTTATGTTCGCACATTTAACGTCACCTCACATCACTTCACTTAATCCGAATAATACATATAAATATTTTCACCTGTTGTTTTCCCACCAAAAACAGAGATGTCATTAAGTAACCTGTTTTGGTAAAGGCATGCATAACTCTTGTATTCTTTTTAGGCATACGTTAAAAGTGCTGCTGCAGGGGTACGATGACCTCAGAATAGCACATCGTGGCACGTACAACACGCTCCGGCTGCTTTGAAGAACAACGTGTTGCGCGTCGTCCCTGTCAGAGACAGAGCTATTACACCATGTCCTTAAAAGCAGACAGCAATGCATGCTGGGAATCTGCAGAGAAATACTCCCGCTCAGGTTACAATGGAAGCGATCAAAGCAAGGGAGGGGGAGAGATGCTGAAGAATGCTGTGTCATTGGTGAACGTGCGTAATCTCTCTCTCTCTCTCTCTCTCTCTGTCGTCTCTTTCTGCTGTTTCTCAGTGTCTCTCGTTCATCGTGACTGCTCAATGATGCATTCCCCCTCCCTCACACGGCTGCAGCCATGCAGCACAGCAACGCAAGATTGGAAACTGACAGCCGACATACATGGCCCATGATGAGGCGTGTGTGCGTAGGAATTGTGTTTTCGTTAAATCAAAGTCAAATTCACTCTAATGCAAAGAAAAATTGTATTTACAAATATAAAAAATTGCATAATACTTTTAAAACCCTTTATATTCTGTTAACCAGATTTATTCAATGTAATTACCTGGATTGCACCAAGACAAAGCCTCTATAATTATGTTAGGTATAGTTTTTCACTTTAAACAGATATTGAGAAGCCTGAAGATGCCCTCCCTGGTGCATGCAGCTCTTGCTGAGGCTGCAAGCTGGCATAGAAAAAATGTCGGTGAAGGGTGAGTGCAGGAATAAAGAGAGGGAGAGAGAGTGGTAGAGTGAGCATGCACGTGAGTGGAGGGGGGATGCTGCGGATGGGAGGCGGAGCTTAGCATCAGGCAATACCCTTTCTTCTCTCTCCTCTGCATGGACACACCGGTAAATGTCTGCTTCTGAGTCTTTATACAGAGAACCTGTTGTGTCGTTCTGGAATATTCGGCTGCTCACCTGAGCAATGACAACCGTTGGACTGTGTGCGTGGAACCTTTAAAAAAGAAAATTGTCTATTGTGAGAATATTGTGTCTACCGGTGGAGTTGTGTGTGTGAGGTGGAGGAGCACACGCTAGCTTCACAGAGGGAAGGATGGTTTTCCCGGTTGGTTCTGCGGTTGTTCTCCGAGTTCGTGTCTCCAGAGCAACCGTGCCCGCTCTCGCACCATGAGCCAAGCCGGCCGCGTCTCCTGCTCCATGCTCAACTGCTTCGTAAGTGATGCTCTCTGTGTCTGCGTAATGTGTACTGCAGCTGCTTTTGGTTTTCAACTGCATGTGGCTAGAATCGTCTAGTGTGAGTATGAGTAAAGAAACAATCGTGTTTTGTCTGATTCTAATACAGTTAAAAGGAGTAGAAAGATGTTTGATGAGAAGTTAAGACTTGAGTGCCTGTTATGGTTGACATGGTTAATCTTAAATAAGTAGTTTTCTTATAAAACAAAACCCTGACATTTAAAAAAAGAAAATACTTTTGTGTTCCTTTAAAAAACTTGCAGGTTTGGAATGACATCAGTGACATTAGAAATAACATTTTTGGATGAACTATCCCTTCAAGTAGTAATAATAAATGTTTTTGTTTTTAATATACAATATCCATTTTTTGTACAATACAAATTGTGTGCTGTGTTTAGGCTGTTACACTCATACATGTTATTTTAAAGTTTTTGTTGTGTGATTTGTGTTTAACCTCATGGTTACTGTAACACCTGGCTTATAGATTTGCATATGTAACTTTAAGGGATACATTGCACATATGATGAACAGCAGCTCTGGTGTTGTTTCTCTCTCTCTTTCTCACTTTCTTCGCTCTGTTAGGATGTTAATGAGCGTGTTTAGTTGCCTGTGACGGTCGGATGGATTTAAGTGGTTTTTTTCTTCAGGTCCTGTCAAGATTTTACAATGACCTTGTAAAAAATCAGACATCTACTGATCTATCAGGAATACATTTGCATGAACGTTTTCTATTCATTGATCGGTTTAAAACAACAGAGAATTACAGCAATAAAAAAGGTTAAAGGTCTGCAATGATTGGGGAGAAGAATGACTGTTACTCTTCAGCATTCAACGGTTGTATTTTATGCCTAGAATCCTCAAGTCCATAAAGTTGATTGTTGAAAAATGATTGTTTACATCCATAATTAAGGTGATGGATTTATTATGAAAGTTCATAGTTTCTTGAATAATGTACTGGACATTATCAACATAAACTACATGAACCAATCTCTAAACAATTTCATAATAAGTGCTTTTGGTTTTAAAGTGATAGTTCACCCAGATTGTGTCTTCATTTTCTTAAACTCTTCATCAACCTTTGTGACAGGGGTCGAGAAGTATCAAAAAAAGACTGTGACCAGATGATGGGTCAGAACTAAAACACGCATGTGTAGATGAAATGGATAAAAATAAGTAAAAACGATCAAATTAAGACAATTACTAACATTTTTCATTCATGCTTTTAACAAATTATGTTTCATTTCCTTATTCTATATTTAAAAAAAATAAAAGTATTGATTTAATTTATGTTACGCAATGGAGCTCTACTCATCTTTCTTGCTTATTATCTTATAAGTCTTATTGGTAAAGAGTTACTGCATTTAACTCCATTCAAGTAGCCTTCTCCTGTTTATTCTGTCGTTTATTTAGATTCCCTTGCCCAAAATGAAGTACTGCTTATCATCTGCTCCTCGTGATCGTTTCTTCTGCTTTTGAAGCATTCAAGAAACAAATCATTTCAAACACGGTTGTTTTAATGATTAGTGATTTATCTTGTCAGAAATTGAGCTTCAACAAAGGAGGCGTTTCTGATATTTTGGTAGCTGCAGAAAATATATATAGATGGGACCACCAGGCTAAAGTCACAAATTTCCTGATTTTTGCTGACATGATTTAATATTTAGGTCTGATTTAATTACTAAAGGTAAAAAAAATTCTATAACGGAGGATACATGAATCATCAGGCGTTTTAGCACAAAGTTAACAGAGATAATCGATATGAATATTTGTAAATTCCGGTACCAGTATTCCAGTTTGTAATGTAGTTTTGATAAAATCATTGATTTGATTCTTTTATCACTTTAAAAATTAAATTGTATATATAATCTTTAAGCTTCGGTCACTTTTTTTTATTATTTGCAGCAATAGCACCAAGTTTTTTTATGGCTAGAAATGTTTTAAGCTTTAAGGCTTTTAATTTCAATCTGTGACTTTATCCTGGAAATCACAGGGGAGGGGGGTCTCATATGCACTTCAACTGTTTTACATCCATGATATTTTATGAATCTGTTAATGAAAAGGATGGTGGAGCTGTATTTGCTTTGCCTCGCTATTATTCTACAGCTGGTTTTGAGACGTACGCGTTATAAGCAAGCATCTCAGTGGTTCACTGTTAGTTTCTCATCCCACCTTTCATAAAGGTGTCTCTAGTGATCTGAGGACGTCAGTCTCTTTCATAATATTTCAAATTAAAAGCAGAGCACAAAAGAAGATAATTTGATAAAGTGAATTGGTGCCATTACAGTTCGGTTACCAACATTCTTTAAAATATTTTCGTTTGTGTTTTGTGGAAGATAGGAATTTGTACAAGTACAAAATCACAAGAGGTGAGGAGAATTGTCATTTTAAACAATTGGGGTTTTTTTAGCCTACATTTGGAGTGTTTAATCTGTCACTTCACTCAAGTGTGTATATGTGAGACGTCTGCATTCGTATGCCCCCCGCTCTATGAGCCATGCTGGCAGAAGTGATGTTTCGTTAGGTGGCATCGTGCCTGCTGTAGCCCTGCGGATGAGTTGCAGTTAAACCCCACTGGCAGATGGGAGGTCGTGACTAACAGGCTTCAGTCGGAAGCTGTTTTCTCATATTATATAGCATTCTCAATGAATCTTTAGGCTTTGATGAACCTCACAGGTTGTCTGAATGCAGATGTCTCATATCTATTTGGTCCTATAATCTATTTATGTTAACATAAACTTAATACATTATTTGCATGGTGTATAATACGTTGTACCTGTTTAGCATAAAGTAGGTTTTTTGAGTGGAAGGTTTGTACATTATTATCCTTGAGGAATACCTAACTGGTTTATTTACTCTTTAAGTAAAGCATTAAAAGAATTTAGAACCAAAAATTCTGTTAGCATTTACTCTTGTGACTTCAAAGACTTTTTCATCTGCAAGACACAAAAGAAGATATTTTGAAGTAGAAAAATGTTGGTCCCCATCAACATTTACTGCATGGACAATGGAACTCATTTGATGCCAGTGCTTTTCAACATTCTTCAAAATATCTTATTTTGGGTTCTTTAGAATACAAAGTCAGACTGGTTTGAAGTGACAAGAGGGGTGAACTTTCACTTTAAGCCATCAGAATTGTTTTTGCTTAAATACGGTTAATGGGTCAGAACGTAAAGTATACAAAAAATGATTAATACTTCAATGTTTATTAAATATTTCCATTTCTATGATTGTTTTTGACATGTTATATGGTGTGTTAGTTCCCCGTTTCATTTAAAAACATGTGCATTGTCTATATAAAAAGTGAATTAATATAGACCTGATGTAAGGTAAAGTAGGCGTTTTGTTATCGTCTTGTCTAGAATCTTATCTCTATGTTTGTTAACTTGGTTAATATTTTCTATTTTAATTGTACCACTTAAGCTCATGTTAACATTACACTTGGCTGGATATATCTCAACTCAGATGAAGGACGTTGTAGGTCATTGTAGTCACTGTTGTCTTCAGTCACATGTGTTGAATAAACGCTTGGCTGTGTTTTCTGAAATGTTGATCATCTATTTCAGCTGTTAGTCGGACTATCATCGATACGCAGATTTGTGTGATAATTTGACCCAGATATCTCCGTGTATCTGAGGGCTTCATGTGCTGGGACCTGCTGCGTCTCTGATCTTCTAAAATATTCCTGCTGCTAAAATATTCAGTAGCTACATGAAAAACACACACGTTTACTCTTTTCTCTCGCACACTCTTTCTCTCTTCCTCTCTCATGCTTTGTCTCTATAATGTATCCATAATGTTCTGAAAGTGTTCCATTTTCGTGCACTTATTTTGTACCTGAAGTAAACTTGAACAAACTATTATATGATAGATGGGTTCAAGGAAGGGCTGTACAATTTCTTTAAATATCATAAAAGTGCATATTTCAAGAGTGCATATCGCAATATGCAAATGGTAATGGTTTGCATAAAGTAAGCTAATTAGTTATTTAAAAAGTTCTTTATATGAGTTGTTTGATGTAGAGTTGTCAAAGATTTTACATGTATGACAAACCTGTGGTCCAGCAATCTGTTACCATTTTTGTATGAATGCAGAAATGTTAAGCAAGCTTGCAATGTTAAGAAACTATTAACTTTGAACTTTGGAACTTCAGATGCATTTTAAATAGAGAGATAGTATGTTGAAAGTTCATATTCGTGGTGTCAATCGTTTTCTCTTTGTCTTTAGTTTATCTCAAACAATTTCTTTTTCTTCTTTCTCTGCTCTCTCTCACTCTTTATTGTTCAGCAGAAATAACCGAGATTTTAAAGCGAGTTAGAGGTTGATTTGTCAACAGTTCTGCTTGAACAGGGCATGGTTTCCCTAAAGAGTTTTTGTACACTTGTAAACATTTCTTTAACAAATCTATGGGTGTGAATAGGCACAGTTAATAGACAGAGAGAAATGGATAGAGAATAATAGAGAGAGAGATCTCTTGATGGTTCAAAGGAGTTATTTGCTTCCAAATTAAAATTAAAATTATGTTTTTAAAAGCGAATCTGAATTTCAACACCACCCACAGAAAATCTCACTATTTGTCTATTTATACAAAATCTGCAAACAGTGTATGAACAAAAATAACTTTGTCTGTCTTCTTTCATGCAAATTTGAAAAAGAGATTGAGACAGAATTTCAACATAGACAAGCAGAATGGTCCTGAGGCGGTTTCCATGGCAACAAGACTCCTCATTGATGTTTAACTGGAAGTGTCTGGCGTATTTGAGTTTTGAAGTGAATTCAAACAGCAACTCATAATCTAGGAAAATCTCTTGTACAGTAGATGATTGTATTAATGAATTAAAATGATCGCAGCGATCTCTGAAAGTCCTCAGAATACCTCATCTGTGTTCCTGAACTTCGGGACACTCCTGTAATGATGAGAGGGTATAAGGAAAAGTGAGAGATCGTAAAGTGCTGAGGGGGGTTTGGAGAGCGTGACGAAGCAGAAAGAGCGTCCGGCACGCAGTGTTCTCATAACTTAATGTTCCCCAATTCCACAGAAGCTTGCCACCAAAAGTTTAGGGCTTAAAGATGTCAAGATATAATAATTTAATGTCCCCTTAATGTTTTGTTTCTACCGTACACTTTATCACACCACGTTTTATTTTTGCCATTAACGTTTGGTTCCACTTTTCAGTTTTGGCCTCATTCCATGTCCTACATATGTCCTGTACCCTGTTTAAGACAAGTCTTTTCTTAGCCTGTATGGCTTTCCTCTCTCTGTGACTCCTGTGTGGCCGTCTGAAGCTCTTAGGTTTTTTTATAGCATGTCTGCTGGCCGATCCTCATTAAGAGAGAAAAATCTCCTCTCATTAGATGATTCAGAAGCGGTTAGGCAGGTTTGGGGGTTAGAAAAGCGCTGAAAATGAAACATCTGTCTTTAGATATTACTTGTGTTTTTTCACATGTATGTTCAGCTGCCAGATTTTGCAGACGCAGCATGAGTGGAATGCTTGGATAATTGAAAAGGGAAAGACGTACATTCAATATGTTAAGTGATGAATGGCTTGAGGGATTGAGTGATGGAGAATGTACAACCTCAGAGAAATTGATCTTAAATCTCTCTCTCTGTCTGTGTCTCTCGCTCTCTCTCTCGCTCTCTCTCTCGCTCTTTCTGTCTCTCGCTCTCTCTGTCTCTCTCTCTTTCTCTCTCTGTTTCTGTCTGTCTCTGTTTCTCTCTCTTTGTCTCTCTGTGTCTCGCTCTCTCTCTCTGTCTCTCTCCCTCTCCCTCTCTCT
This sequence comes from Triplophysa yarkandensis, assembly GCA_033220385.1. Taxonomy (NCBI): domain Eukaryota; kingdom Metazoa; phylum Chordata; class Actinopteri; order Cypriniformes; family Nemacheilidae; genus Triplophysa; species Triplophysa yarkandensis. Next base: position 1,320,972 of record CM065660.1, read on the forward strand.
GGCTCCACGCCTATTTGAAATGAACATATAGGCCCTCCATTCATCTGGTTAATGGAGAAAGTACTTTAAAAAGAAAAACTTAATGCCCTTTACAAGTAGGCTTGTTTCCAAATAGGCATTATTTAAAGTGATCATGGGCGTATCTTGAACCTCTTCCAAAAAATATTGATAGCGAATGAGTCAACATTTGCGTCCTTTGCCTGTTTTTTCTGTATTTTACGACTGCATGACAGTTTCACCTCAGTAATCCCGTTGTCACAATTATTAGTTTCCTGTGTGATTTTTATGAGGAATTTGTGGATTTGTGGGTTTTTTTTAAGCTCCTTGTGTAGGTATTTGACAGTAAGACAGAAAATATCTTTTGAGATCATGTGTGAATGAACCTTTTTTTAGCTTTTAGTGAATTGCAAAGACTTTTTGGTTGTTACCCTGATTAGGTTAGAAAGTGGCCAGCATGACCTCGATTCGGCTTGTCTCTGTTCACCTCTCTCTGGCATAAATGTATGACACAGAATTATAAAACAGATGCTTCTCTGGTACTGTGGTTTATTTTATTATATCTACTGATATCTTTCTTGGAGACAGAGGCTTTTTTGTAGAGACCTGGATATAAATAAGATTTTACCTGTTTCAATTTTTTCCCATGTCTCTTTTATACCCGTAAAAGACATTCACAGCTTTATATTTTAATAACTTATGTTGTTATTCATAATTAATGTTTACATTAACATTTCTTTGTAATATTTGGTTATTAGCAGATAAAACAGACAAACAGGTTCAACAACGCTACTCTCGTACAAGCTGTGTCGTCTGTATGTTCATGTGAATGATCAAAGCATGCTTCCATGGCAACATGCCACCTTCCACATCATGGAATTGTGGGAGCAAACCCGTAGGGGTTTTGGGAGTGTGGTGTCTTTTGACACTGCTGTGTTTTGCGGTTGTTCCACTTTTGTCTGCTGTCAAATGTGTAAAGTTATCATCAATTTTAGTATGCAAATATCAAGGTAACATCTTTACAACCGACTGCAGTCGTCATAAATTAAAGTAGCTCTATATTTAACGTGGCCATTTTTCTCTTTGCCTGAACAGTCACGTGTCTCTGACAGGTGTTGTATTTATCATCACTTCAATCATCTGTGACGGATGCACACAGACAAACGCAAACACACTCATACGGGGCATCAGTTTGTACATCGGAAAATACATGTTTGTTTTAGGAACTAAATAACTACTTCTTGTATTGTTCTCTCATGTTAGGTATGCACTAGATTATTTAATTTAGTTTTTGTTTTTATCCCCTTATCCTCCTGCTTACCAAATTCTGTTACATTTGAGAACATCTGGAGTTAGGATTTGCCCTTAACACATTTGCCCTTTTCCATCTGGTTTTGGGTGTCTAAGGGTACCAGAGCGGGGGGCGTGATCAATCCAGGCACATCATCGTAGACTGTCTGTCTGAGTTGTTTGATTTGTCTGTCCTCTATCCATAAAGGAAACAGGTTCACTTTCATTTATACACTCATAGACTCGAATAGTGTGTGATCTGACCTTCCATCTTTGTGTGCAAGTTTTTGAGGTCTAGGGTTCATCTTTGATGCTATCCACATGGGTCATGATTGATTAATAGTTTCTGTTTTCTTCAAGGGGTCAGCACATTTCTATGAGTCTTGAGATTCCTATCATACATGCAGAGGAATCAGACTACAGCAGTATCCCTTCTGATGTTCTTTAGGAGTCTTTGCATGCTGACTTGATCATTCATCATGGATGCAAACTCCTTTTGCTTTGATGTTCTTCTGTCATGTATATTCTTTTGTGATACTGAAAAGGAGATATTTTGAGAAGTGTCTATGTGGTGTACAAATAACGAGGGTCAATAGGGCTCAGTGTGTCGGGATATCTGCATTCTTCACAATATCTTTCTTGTTGTTCTGCAGAAGAAACTCCTACAGATTTGGAGTGACATTAAATTGAGTACACGATGAAATAACTCTCTTTTTTGCCTTCTGCTTATGGCACTATATTGGTTTATTTCTTCACATTTGTCTGATGCCAGTTGAAGGTCCTTAACCCATTCGTGATATAGTGAACCAAGGCTCAAGGTCTCTGTGAATCAATGTTTAATCCACTATGTGATGCATGTGAACACGTACCACGGCGCTGACCAATTTCTGTCAGGCCTTTTTATGTTATTATGAAATACAAAATTGTGAAAAAATCTAAATGTCTGATTTTACAATTCTCCATGAATGTAGGCCACTCTGAATGGGTTTGAATGCCAACAATATATTTTGCAGATTTCTCCAGGAGGAATGATTTGTTTCTAACACTGTGTTGTTGCGTTTGTCTGTTTCAGGGTGAGGAGGGACCTCCTAGTCTGGAATATATCCAGGCCAGGGACCTGTTTCCCCAGAAGGAGCTTGTCAAGGAAGACGACATCCTACAGGTCAGTTTGACTCGTTACTCAGCAGATGTGACTGTTTAAAAACTGGTTACCATGAGGCACGAGTTGTTTCATAAGACGATCATCTCCAGGAGAAATTTAACAGATCACATGGTCAAATCCTCTGTTATGAGACATTCTATCTCCATTTAGAGACATTCATTGTCTTGTCGGAACCATTGGACTCTTAGGATTATTATAAATAGTAACTTTTGGAATTGGCAGCTGAAATACAAATTAAAATATTGTTTTGATTATTATATTACTGTCTGTGGGCTTTGTTTGGTATCTCTGATTTATTTGGGTTTTGTTCGTGTGTGGACGCAGGTTGATAGGTCAAAATTTTGTCCCTGTTAGGGTTTTTATTGTTCAGTCTCTTACATTACTTTCTCGTGAATTTACATATTAACTGTTCCCTTTTTTTACAGTTGAACGCTTAAAGTGTCAACTTACTGCAATAACACAGAAACAGAATAAAATTAATGTTCTAATCTTCTCCAGACCAATGATCACTGATGGGAATTTGAAATCGATTGAAAGAACGATGAAATGGCAGACAGACAGAGCGCTGAAGGAACACGAATGACAAGAATGACAGACATACTGCAGGACAGAGACAAAAAGAAAACAAGAATGATAGAAAGATACAGATCGAAGGAAGACCAGAAACAGACTAGTAAAAGACAGACTGGTTTTGCTTATTAACTTCTAGTTGAACCCATTAGACCATTATACACAGATCCAGAATCAGCTCTTCACTCTGTGTTGTATCGTGGGTGTCTCTCTTTGAGTTTCTTGAGACATAAGGAGACATTCTCCTCGTCTCTGTGAATCACTTCTGCTTTTATGGCTCCTCAGGCGTCACCTGAATGACACGCAGCTCTATGAAATATACATGAACTTTCCATGACTCAGGATTACAACAAAGAAGAGTGTTACAGCTCCAACACACAAAAAACACACACGATGTTAATCGTTTTATTAAACCACAACAATATACTCAAAGTAAATAAATATTTATTTTTTACTATAAAATACGGGAGAGAGACAGAGACAAAAGAGACTGGAGAGATGGGAGAGAGAGAAAGACGGGGAGGGACAGAAAGACGGGGAGGTAGAGAAAGACGGGGAGGGAGACAGAGAGACCGGAGAGAGAGAGACAGGAGAAAGAGAGATACAGTAGGGGATGTTAGAGTAATGTCTTTGGTTTAGACTGTGATCAACAGAAAGGACAGTGTGAAACAGACTTTAAATCTGCAAACGCATACATACAGGTCATCAATGAGACTATGTGCTTGATATGGTCTTTATTTCAGTTTAAATGTATTTCTTTCATAAAAAATGTAGGACTATATTGGATTATAAAAATTGAATACAGTGTAGAGGCGATAAAGAAGCAAGGAAGTTTTTCTTCTGTATTGTCATCAGGACTTTGTTCCTGGCGTCATAGATTTGTCGTCATCTTCTGTAACATCATCTGGTCTAATACTGTTGTCGGGCGGCTTGTCTGGGTGCTAAAGATAATGCGGATATTTCCGGCATCCATTAGATGGTAACATCGGACGTTCTACTTCTCAGAAATCCCACAAGGGGCTAAAGTGAAGTTCATTAAGACTTCAATTGAAAAATTGTGGCTGGTATTCAAATGTTTGATTGTAAATATCCATTATTTTAAATGAAATTATGCCACATCAGTATTTGGAGTTTATATATCTGCCTCCTCTTACTTTACTGTTTTCCACAAAAACCAGGAACAATGAAGAATACGGCAGTGATTCTTATTGTTTAAAGAAATCTGAATTCTGTGTAGTTTGCAATGCTGTTGCTGTTAGCAAAACCAGTGTTCCACGGAAATGTTGTTTCATGGAAATATTCAAGCCAATTACTTTAAACAAAACTCTGTTTGCATCATTTAAAGGTGTGATTTCACTAACCAGAAAAACATTGACACATCCTGCGAATAAATTCCTCCCACTTGTCCTATAGTTTTGTTTCTTAATTAATGGGATTGGAGAAAAATTATTGTTTTATTTTTTATTTTTACTGCATATATCATTTCAATTGTTTGTCAAAAATTGTGAGATGATATGAGATGCTGAAGTAAATTGGTTTATTCTCCCGGCAGGTGCCGTTCCCTACTCTCCAGGGCGAGTGGGTTGAGTTCCTGGGTCGGGCGGACGATGGCATCATCGCCATTTCCAACTACAGACTTCACATTAAGTTTAAAGACTCCATCATCAATGTAAGATCACAGATCAGCACCCACATGACATCAGAAAGAGAGAGAGACTTGATTTCAGTCTGTAAGAGCAAAACCAAAATCAGTTCTGAATCAACTGAAAACTTCAAGGCTTCTCTCTGCCCCTACGAATCTGACCCTTCTGTCCTAACTTCAGTTAAGATCTCTCTCTTCCTGTCTCAGTCTCTTTTCTTTCTCTGTATGTTTTTCACATCCTTCCATCTTTTATATCCTTTTTATTGTTTTGTAGCAAAGTCACCTTTTCATTTCCCTCTTTGTTTTTCCACCTCTTTCTTCCCCTCCTCGTGTCTGTGCTGATGTTGTAGATGTATCCAGGTGTGGACAGTGAGATATCTGTGAGTAATATACACCATTACCTCTGCCTTTTCATCTCTTCCATCTTTTTATTTTCTCCTCAGACTCTTGACTGTCTCTGTGTTTTTCAAGCTGATCATAAACTGTGTGGTTACAATAATATTCAGGCTGTATAATATTTGTAAGATTGCTATAGTGTAACTCAAACATATATTACATATAATACATAAATTACATGTCATGATGTACTTTTTAAAGCTTTAATTATGTTTCAATTTGAAGTAAATTATAAGAGATTATGTCTTAAGCAAGTTTAATTTTTCAAAGAACTTTAAGGCTATTTAATTTCAATTAACAAAAATGTTTAAAAATTGTAGTTTACCTAAAAGTTTAGTTTAGTCGATTGGTTAAATCGTTCAACAGTGATAAAGTCATTTGGTCTCTGATTGGCCGTTGTGTTGTGTGCAGGTTCCTCTGAGGCTGATTGAGAGTGTGGAAAGCAGAGAGATGTTCCAACTACACATCATCTGCAAAGACTCAAAAGTCGTGAGGTAATGTACATGAATCCACACACACAATGTCAAAGACCGCTTTCAGTTTTTCTTTCTAAAGAAATATTGTTTCTATTTGCATTTATTTGCAGAAAACAAAACTGGGGAAACAAGTCAAAATAAAAAGTGCTTTAGTAATGGAATAGCCACAAGGCATCTAGAAAGTATTGTAACAAAAAAAAAGAAAACCTGAAGCACTGTCTTTGATTTTTTATAATCGAGCTCCTAATGTCCGGTAGGTGTTCACGCTTAATATTTTTTCTTCCCCGTCAGATGTCACTTCTCAACATTTAAACAGTGTGAGGAATGGCTGAAAAGATTGAACAGGGCTATATCACATCCTGCCCGTCTAGAGGATCTGTTTGCTCTGGCGTATCACGCCTGGTGTTTGGGAGGCAACACCGATGATGAGGATCAGCACCTTCACTTGTGCCGACCAGGTCGTTACCTCCAACAATTTGTAGTCTATCTGAACATCGAGAATTGATGATAATAAGATTTTATGTATTAATGATGTTGTGCATGTTTCGCTCAGGTGATCATGTGAGAGCCAGGATGGAGATGGAGGTAAAGCGGATGGGCTTTGACATGCAGAATGCCTGGAGAGTGTCTGACATCAATGCCAACTACAAGTAAGACATTGAACCTCTTGACAAATATAGGAGACACCCTTGATCCATACACAGATAGCAAGACATGCATTACTCAAGTGTGAGCGTTTAAGCTTGTCCTTTGAAAGTCTTGGTTTGTGTGTTATGTGGTTTGGTGCGAGACTTGCTGTGGAGTTGAATAATTAAAACGGGCCAGAACCTGCTGTGAGCTCTGAATGTGAGCGCCTGTGTAAACTCTTTCTAAGGTCAGACGTTGAAGGACAACAGAAGATATCAGGAAGTTATTGGGGTAGTTTGTGATATCAGAGTCAGACGGACACAGGGAAGTTGAGATTAGAGACAGAAAGCGTTTGGATCAAGGGCAGAGCTAGAGGTGGGCTTACCCCAAATGTTTTCAGTAAAGACCTTAATATTTTTACTACCATGACCAGATGTTATTTTAAATGTTGAAGCACAGCATGCACACTGCAGAGAGGAAATACACTCTTTTTCCAGCTGTGTCGGTGCTGAAAATCCATTACCGGAAACGTTTTCTCTTCATGCCTCGGCAAGGGAAGCTCATGGTTGTTTAGCAACGGGAGATGCAATGACAACCCACTGCGCTTAAAAAAATCTAATTAAGTACCGCGGCTTGTGTATTCAACAAATTTGTATAAATTTAGACTAAATGTGTGTTAAAACATATCCAAGGTGTCCAGTCACCTGGATGAGGAAAAAGAATGAGGATTGATAGAGTCAAATCTATGTTCAAAAAATAAATTATTTATTTAGTAACTAGCTTGAATGGTTCTGTGTTTAATCTACATGTTTGATGTATAAATGTGAACTTATTACAGACAGAAAAACAAGAATAAATAAGAGAGAAACTGCTGCGAAAACTCTAAAATAATCGATGAACTGTGTGCACCTTTTAGACTAAGTTTGGAAGTAATATATCTTATTTATATCATGTCAGACTCAGTGCATCCTCAATATTTTGACCCTGTTAGCCTTGTCTGACATATATTTGTTTGTTCTGTAGGTTGTGTTCGAGTTATCCTCAGAAAATGCTGGTACCTGTTTGGATCACAGACAAAGAGCTGGAGAGCGTGGCCTCCTTCAGATCCTGGAAGAGGATTCCAGTGGTGGTGTACAGGTGAGCCCCCGTCCATGTGTCCGTTTATTCAGCTTCTACTTGTTCTCACATTTCTCTCTCCAACCTTATGAATTATATGAGATGTTCAGTTTCTTTTTAGACATCTTTTAACTCCATTCCTCAGGCACCAGCGTAATGGGGCAGTGATAGCCCGCTGCAGTCAGCCCGAGATCAGCTGGTGGGGTTGGAGAAATACTGAAGACGAGTATTTGGTGACGTCTATAGCGAAAGCCTGTCAGCTTGACCCTGGCCCACGAGCTTGTAGAATCAAAGGAGACGGGACAGATTCTGATAGTGACTTCGGTGAGGCATATGTATAATATGCATATTAATTTTAAACACACAGAAACTTAAAAAACCGATCATTTTTTTATGACAAGGCAAGGAAATCTGCAGTTCTGCATCTGCAGAAACATCCGTTTCTAGACTCAGACTCAAAATTGAAATTGTTTGTATTAAATATAGAATCATTATTATCCTAAGTTCACCGTGTTCCTCAGAATGTCAGCATCACGATTCTGGCTGATTTCTTTAAATGTCTCTTATCTTAATGGAAGTTTCTCAGCAGTGGTCATCATTGATTTTTCTGCTGGACAGGCTGATAAATTATAACTGCTCTCTAATAGCATTAATGCCACACTATGGTCCAACTCATCACAATCGATTCGTGCTGCTCTCTTCCTTTATGCGAAACGGCACTGTACTGTTTCTGCAGTACGCGGTGGGAATGGCTAAATTAACAAAACTAGACAAAAGTTACAACAATGCCGATGACTAAAATATCACTAAAATCTAAATTTAATCATCATACTCTCTCTTTCCATTTCCCTCACTCAGACTCGTCTCTTACGGCTTGTCCCGGTTCTGACGTCAGCGCCACCGCTCAGAAACTTCTGATTCTTGATGCACGCTCTTACACTGCTGCCGTGGCCAATCGTGCCAAGGGCGGAGGCTGTGAATGTGAAGGTTAGTGTCTGTCACTTATTCTTAAGAAAAAGTTCTCAAAAAAAAAAAGCATTCACAAGAAAGATATTTAGAAAAATTTTTGCAACTGAAAGTTAAGATGCACCATTGAATACCATAGTAGGAAAATTTATTCTATTTTGGCTCCATTAAACACCCAAAAATATATTTTGAAGAATTTAGAAAAACAAAAAAGTTCTGGGTACCATTTGAATTTTTTCATAGGGCTGTCAAAAGATTAAAAGCTATTATCACATAAGAGCTATGATCTCATTCTAGAATAAAAGTTTGTTTACATAAAAGCTGCGTACTTTTCAAATTCATTTTGTATTTATAAGCATAAACTTACATGTATATATTAAAGAAAAATATGAAAAAATCTATAAACATTTATATTCAAATTCAATGGTTACTGAATCTTTTGATTCCTGTATGTGTATTTCATTGCACTTAAAAATTAAGAAAGTTAATACACACAATACACAGAGATCTTAAACTTTTATTCTAGATTAGATTATTAGTTGGTCAGTTGTGCCCCAGAAATCTCAGGCGCTAAGGTTTTCCCAGATATCTTTTGTTTTGTTTAACCAAACAAATAAATATATACAGGTTTGGAACCACATGGGGGAAATGCATTGCTGAATTATCTGTTTGACCTCATGTTGTTTAATGTTTGTGTTCTTTCTGTTTGTTCGTGTCTGTTTAGAGTACTATCCAAACTGTGAGGTGATGTTCATGGGGATGGCCAACATTCACTCCATCAGAAACAGTTTTCAATCACTCAGAACTGTTTGCAGTCAGATCCCAGACCCTGGAAAGTAAGTTCCGCATCTCTCGGATCTCTTTTCTCAAAAAGACACAAAAAAATGTCTTTCTTCACAGTCTCTCAGATTAAATTGATGTGCTTTATCTGAAGCGTCTTTCAGTCTGTCTGCTCCATTACAGTCTACAGCACTTAAAACATTGCAAAACATCTTCTGCATACTAGTGTAGAGCTTCAGTAGATGATATGATGTTATATTTAGCATTTTATGACCGATCCGGTTACATTTCAGCTCACAAAGAAACACAATCCCGTTTCTGATAATGTGGGTCGAACTGAATCTGGGTTAGACGCTGGAGACCTTACGACAGACATTTCAAGTTGTTCGTCTGGATTTAATAATAGTGTTTTTAACTCAGTTTTTATGTTCGTCATCAGTTGGCTCTCTGCTTTGGAAAGCACCCGTTGGCTACAGCACCTCTCTGTCATGTTGAAAGCAGCCACTCTGGTTTGTTCTGCGGTGGAGAGGGATGGTCGACCTGTGCTGGTTCATTGTTCTGACGGCTGGGATCGCACCCCTCAAATCGTGGCCCTGGCAAAGATCCTTCTTGATCCCTTTTATAGAACCATAGAGGTGAATGTTTAAACCACGTCCGGTCTACGATGTTTGACAGAATCTTAAAGCAATACACTCTAATCGTTTATCTGTCTCGCAGGGTTTTCAGGTGCTGGTGGAGACAGAGTGGCTGGATTACGGTCATAAGTTTGCGGATCGGTGTGGTCATCAGGAGAAGGGGGATGATGTCAGTGAGCAGTGTCCTGTGTTTCTGCAGTGGCTGGACTGTGTGCATCAGCTGTTGAAACAGTTTCCGTGTCTGTTTGAATTCAACGAGGCTTTTCTGGTAAGTGTTAAAATTATTATGTTTGTTTAATCTGTGGGGCACGTTCAGAGTTTGTGATGTTATTTATTGTGTTTGCAGGTGAAGCTGGTGCAGCACACATACTCTTGTCTCTACGGCACCTTCCTGTGCAATAATGCAAAAGAGCGAGATGCTCGTAACATTTATAAACGTACATGCTCTGTCTGGTCTCTTCTGCGCACTGGAAACAAGAACTTCCAGAACTTTCTCTACATCCCCTGCCATGATATGGTACGGTATACCAATGTCACAAGATAGAAACTATTGAAGCACTGCATTTCTGTTTTAAGGGATATTTTAGGGTGAAAAAATACTTTAATGTCTTTGTTTTTATAATAGGCATGTTGAAGTGTTTATTGGATCAATTTCTGTTTTTCTATTGTAAGGTTCTACAGCCTGTGTGTCACACACGGGCTCTTCAGTTGTGGACGGCCGTTTATCTGCCGACTTCATCACCGTGCACAGCGGCCGAAGACGCCATGGAGATCTATCTGAGCCCCTCCGCACAGGGTGAAGAATTCTCCCGATCTCTGGACAGGTAACTACGGTTAACAGTCACTACAGCTGTTTTATCGACAGAAGGGAAGTTTAATGCATCTTTAAACTTGATCCACCATAAGCAATAGTTTCACCAAAACTTAAGAGCTAATTTGAAGAATATTGACAAACACTTTCCCTATCCTATGAATACAAAACCAATAAGACATTTCTTTAAATAAACTTTATGTGGTTTTATTTTGGAAGCAATAATTTAATCAGACTTGGTTTTTTTGTGTGAACTCTCTGTTTAAATGATTTGTGATCACAGTCGGCTCTCCTCTCAAGGAATCATGTAAAATTAGCAATCAACAAGTATATATAAGCATGAATCTAAATTTGATCTTTTCCTCAGGGTCCCTAAGACACGCTCGATGGACAACTTAGTGTCTGCTTGTGAGAATGTTACGCTCACCCGCACCTCTAGTGACCCCAACCTCAACAAGCACTGCCAGGAGGGACGCACAACTCTGGAATCCACCCAGCCCATGTCTATTCAGAGAACACCAGAGGACACACCTGTCACTGGATTATTTAACGATGGCCAGGAGATGGAAATAAGTTCTTCTGCATCTCATGCAACCCAGGATGAAGATGTGAGGACAGAGCCTTGTCTGACAACCCAACCCCTGCCATCTGTGCCCCACCCTCTAGATTTAGATCCAACTCCATCTCTTCCTGTTTTAAATCAAACTCTGCCTCAAATCTCATCCTCTCCACCCTCACCTTTACCACAGGAAATGCCTTCTGATGTCACTTCCTGTTTGGCCACCACTCCAAATCCACCTCCTGTGTCTAATGGTTTTGCACACTTGGAGAACGCTAGTCAGTTTGAAAACTCTGAGACCGAGTTCAACGAATGCTTGACTCCTCTTGCACCAATGGACGCTTCAGTGGAAACCTTGACGGAGAAAAGTTCTGTCCCTCCGCTTGCAAAAGCCATTTCAGCAGAGTTAAAAAGGACCGATGCCATGAGAAATGGAGAACTTGTTCCTGTAAGAGATCGGCCCACTGTGCCGCCCATCGAATATGCCAAAGCGGCGCGCAGGTTGATCTCTCAGAGCCAACTGACGGATCTATCACTGCTGGGTTCTCAATGGGACAGCGTGCAGGGCCTAGTGCAGTCGGCCTGCGGAGGTGCCATACAGCACGGGAGCTATCACGGACGGCGTTTGGCACACAAGCTCCATCGTGCCCAAGGTGGGAGCTCCAATGGTGGGCCGTGTTGCAGACGGGACCATTTGTGTGCTCCTGGAAGTCCCGTTCAGTCTGGATGGTTCTCAGCTGTGAAAAACACAAGCTACGCCGCTCTCTGTTCATCTGCTGCCTCTTCACTGGCGCTGGGACCATCTTTCCGACAGCTTCTGCCTTCTCAATGTTCTCCTTTCTCTGGTGGCTCTCCGACTCCAGGGTATCTGGATGATGACGGCCTGCCGGTTGCAATGGACGCAGTGCAGCAACGGCTGCGTCAGATTGAAGCCAGTTATAAACAAGAAGTGGAAGTGTTAAGACGCCAGGTTAAACAGCTTCAGCTGAAACTGGAGAGCAAACAGTACTGCTCGCCTCCCTCCGAACCGGATGTCGATTACGAAGATGACATTGTGAGTGTTTGTTTACACCTGCAGATTGAATTGTGGTATTTCATAGTTTAATTTATGCATTTTAAATTATGTATTCAGATGTGTATTGTCATCCCTGATTACTAATGTAATGCATGAACTAATGTAATGCATGTAAGTGTTTTGGCTAAATATCGTTTAATTCTTAAATGCAGATGTAGAGAGAAAGACTGTGTTACTAGTGCTTGTTGTAAATGTCTATGACTCATAGTCCACCTCCTCTCATCCCGACAGACGTGCCTGAGGGAGTCAGATGGCAGCGATGAAGAAGACTCTCTGTCCAATCACAGCGAAGATCGCTTCAGTGAGGGCAGCTGGGACCGTGTGGAGAGGAAAGACACTGAGGTTAGTCTTCTCAAAAAAACAGACCGCTTAAGATCACAACTATTATTGAAACTGTAAAAAAGAAAAAAAGTAGCTTTTAAAAGTGTTATTTGAGATTTAGGGTGCAACACAGAATAACATCCACAGTAGAAAAAAAATCTGGATAGAATTTAAAAAAGAATTTCGAAATTATTTAGAATTCTTCTAAATATCTTCCTTTGTATTCAGCAGAACACAAATATTATCCAGGGTTTGGAAAACTTGACATCGAGTAAATTATGGCATCATTTTCATTTTTGTGTGAACTATCGCTTTGAATTATTTATGAATATGTTGAGGGAGACTGAAATGTTTTACACTTTGAAATGTTACTCTGGATCTTAAAAACATGTGGATAAACTGAAAAGGGTTTCTTGCGTTTTCTTACAAATACAAACATGAAAATGACATTCTTTTAAAAAACGCTCACCTGCAATTTTTTTCTGATTCCCAGGTCACCCGATGGGTTCCTGATCACATGGCTTCACACTGTTTTAACTGTGACTCTGAGTTCTGGATCGCCAAAAGACGCCATCACTGCAGGTGAATCCTGTCTGCTAAAGTTTATTTTGATCTTCATAAATATTTGATGAATAAATCAGTTTATTCATGGTCTGTTATATTGATCCAATTTTTGATTCGATCATTCCTTAAAGGATTTGTTTGTTTCCTATAGGAACTGCGGCAATGTGTTTTGTAAAGACTGCTGTCATCTGCGGCTGCCCATTCCAGACCAGCAGCTGTACGACCCGGTCCTGGTCTGCAACACCTGTTATGACCTTCTCCTGGAGTCACGTACACGAGAGCTGTGCTCACAGCAGCTCAAGAAACCCATTGCCACAGCCTCAAGCTGAGACGGCCAATCAGAGCTCACCCAGCGGGCTGCTGAGGTCCCCCGCAGGGGTGTCTGTACAGATGCCCGTTATTTAGCGGAAGAGTCTCCCTCTGCGAAAAGAGACGGGAGGAGAGGACGGTCAACGACAGCTGAGACTGATCTACGTGAGGGAGATGATGGAGTCTGAACACACCGGAGGAAGACTGTCCTTTGGGATGAAGAGTGTTTTTAATCGAAAGCCTCTTTGATTAAGGACTGCTTGGACCATTAGGTTCAGATGCCCAGCGAGGCATTTCTTCATCTCAGAATCTTCACACACCTCCCCTGAACCCTACACGTCACTGTTAAACCACATGCTTATAAAAGAACAATGACCTCCCTCAAAGCCAATGACTATAAATCCCTCTGCGCGTCCATCGAGAGGCTCACTATTTAAAACAAAAGAAGCTGCTACAGTATTTAAAACATGAAATAATTCTACTTTTCTATTCTCATCATTTTGTGCACTATGGAAGGGGGTTTCAGACCAAAATGGAGAAAACGCAGTTGTTTACGTGCTGTTGTCTGTTGATATGTGGCTGTACGAAGCTTGAATGTATGTTGTGTTTATTTTTGGTGCAGGAGTAAAATGAGCCGCAGTTACTGAAAAGATTTAGGCTGCCAGTTTGCAGTGATTTGAATGCAGTTTTGTGCGGTCTGTTGTTATTGTGAATGGTTGGAGCACAGAACATTTCTATAGTTTATTTTTTTATTTTTTTTCTGGAATTTGCGCTTCGGATCTGCGCTTTAGCTTAAATGTGATTTATTTTTTAAACTTTTGTGATGAAAAGTCAAAAAAAATAAAACCCTAAAATGCCAAATCCAAGGTGGTTCACATCAATCTAATGAGGGAAAAAATCTGTTCAAACATTTTGTTCAGACGTCATGATCATCCGGCCTGTGCCACGTCTTCTGCTGTCTGCATCTTTAACAGGAAACAACTGAACATTTATGCACCGTCAATGTGTATGTTGTGTATGTTAAGATAAAATTATAGCCATGTTACACTCTTCCGTCTGTCTGGTATTTCAGAAACGTAGCCAGATATAATCGTGTACTATTACTAGTTACTTTATATCAAGTTCTCTGAACAAACCAATGATTTTACAACTAACTGGACAAATTTTAACACAAAAATCATTGTAAACTGTTGGCGATTTGAATGCATTTGTCTTGTTAATATTCAACAACAGCATTACACATTCAGAAGAAGTGCTATCATTTTTTTCTCTTCTTTTTTTCAGACCTGGTTCCCTTAAATGAGTGTAATGTTAAATTGTGAACTTCAAAGACAGTGCCATCTGTTTTTTCTCCTTTTTTAACGGATAACACTGTTTTACTTTTTGTAACTACTTAACATGTTTCATGGTACAATAGATGCTTAACAAAGAGAAAGTGATTTGTTGAGATGACTTTAGAAGCACTGCTAACTAGAGAACCGCTTTGGTTAGGTGTTGCCTGGTGGGTAATTTGTTCGTTTCATGGTGTTGATGAAGATAACAATTTGATTTAAATCTTTAAAAGGAACCCAGAAATGTGATGTATAGTTATTTGGTCTGTTCTAGTGGCTAAAACTTGTCACTTAGTGAATTATTGTTGTAAAGAATTGCACTGTACAAGTTCAATCCCATGAGTGAAATTAAAACGTTTATGTCTTAATCAGCCATCAGTGTCCGGTGGTGTTAACATACATTTAAAGACATTTTCAGTTTGGTTAAGTCGTTTTTTCTATACATGTTGTATGTTCATTGTTGAAAAGCAGAAGTAAACAATATATTTTGTACTTAAACAATATAATATAATATTATTATTAGAAACACATCAATAGATTAGATGTTTATCAATTCTTGAGTTACCGGGCAGAGCAACCCACACCAACGAAATTAAAATGATAAAATATCTCAAATAAATAATAAACAGTAATAGCATATGATTATTTTATATGATTATTAGATCCTTGCTAATATTGATATTAATGTAGACCATTGACAGTAACATGCTATTTATTATATTTTAGCATTATTTACTTTTAAGCATTTCCATATCTGGATTATAATGAAAAGTTTGCCACGGTAAATCACAATTCCTTTTAACAACAATTGCGCTTAACCTTAAAATAATCAAACTATATTCTGATTATAGTTTTTTATCAGCATTTATGTGGTTTGCAGCTGAAAATGAATTTTAAATTAAGAATATTCACTTGCTTTTAAAAGTTCCACATGTGTTTTTGTTTTTTATTTTGATGAGAATATATTAGAAATGAGCCACGTTTACTGCTTTATTGAATCCTAATAAGCGGTCAATTATTCAGGCATAAGTATTATTATTTATTAATGATTAATAAAACATCCCCTCTTAATCAAGTCGTATGTTCATCCAGAGCTGTTAGACTTTTATTTTGAAATCTATCTGCTCGACTTTTATTTTGAAATCTATCTGTTAGACTTTTATTTTGAAATCTATCTGCTCGACTTTTATTTTGAAATCTATCTGCTCGACTTTTATTTTGAAATCTATCTGTTAGACTTTTATTTTGAAATCTATCTGTTACACTTTTATTTTGAAATCTATCTGCTCGACTTTTATTTTGAAATCTATCTGTTAGACTTTTATTTTGAAATCTATCTGTTAGACTTTTATTTTGAAATCTATCTGTTAGACTTTTATTTTGAAATCTGTCTCCACTGTGATTTGTTAAGCTAGCAGCTCATACATTAGCAAAGTAAACACAACTTAGTAGTTTGAAAAGATATAACGTCAGAGATTAACTCTAGGTACTTGTTATAATCTTAAATGTCACAGAAATAAGTCTTTATTTATCTTTTTCTGTCTTTGAATTTTACTTTAATTCTGCTTTTGTAAACTCTGTGCAATGCATATTTGTTCATTATGCGAAAATAATACATCATATACTCCTACATTTAATTCTTGTTACTTATAATTTAAAATCAATGTTTGTTTATTAACCTTTATAATTTTCAGGCCCCTTGGGACTTTTAACAGCAAATATATTGTTCAACATCCTGTATTCTTAGCCATTTTAGGACATTTGGAACCCAACCCCCTTTAAAATCATCTTGTGTTCAACAATATGTATTGTTAAATATTACAAATTCATCATTTTATTTGTCAGGTGCCCCTTCTTGTTTTTGTCCTCTACCTTTAGCCTGAATTTCTGAATGGCACAATAAAAGTCTATGATAAAAGCCTTGGTTAATCATTATACATCATGGAATAAAGTCTAGGGAGAGCGATGACATTCTCTTTCATTGTTTCAGATCCCATCATGAGACTCCTTGCTTGTTTCCTTCCTTTGGTCATTTTGTCCGGGTCGGCAGAATGTGGCAATATTTTGGTCTGGCCGACTGAAGGAAGCCATTGGATTAATCTGAAGATTGTGCTGGAAACCTTGATGGACCGAGGACACAGCGTAACGGTGCTGGTGCCGGACGCCAAGATGTTCATGAGCGTCAAAGAATCAGATCTCTTCGACCAAATTCACTTTACTATGTCCGTATCTTCGGAGCAGATGCATGCTTTCCTTGAGGAAATGCTGCAGTTTTCAATGTATGAGATCGATAATCTGAACGCTCTGCAGATTATGATCAGATTCTACCAGTTTGCCAGCAGAAATCTGAAAATTGGTATAGCATACTGTGACGGCATTCTGAAATCTCCAGGGTTGTTGGACAGATTACGACGTGGAAAGTTTGACGTGGTTCTGGCTGACCCCATCTTCCCATGCAGCGATATAATGGCAGAACAGCTGAACGTTCCCTTGGTGTACACCTTCAGGTTCTCCATCGGTCACGCCGCAGAGCGGATGTGTGGTCAGATACCGGCTCCACCGTCATATGTACCCGGAGCCATGAGTAAACTCACAGACAACATGACTTTTACAGAAAGAATCACCAATGTGATCTTCTACCTCTCGCAAGATGCTTTTGCCAAAGCTTTGTGGAGAACATTTGACAACTATTACACCGAATATTTAGGTGAGAAACGTCTGGTTTCCCAACTGGATATTAATTTCATAAGCTTCTTAACCTCATGTCATTCCAAACTTGTATGACTCTCTCTTTTCTGTAGAACAGGAGGAAGATATTTTAAAGAATGTGGATAACTGACTACACGGCTCCCTAGGCTCCTATTTCTCGAAACATCTCCTTTTGTGTTTAACAGAACACAGAATCCGTGTGTAATAACTTGATATGAATAAATGATGACTAAATTTGTGATGAAACACTTTATTCCAGGACGACCCGCTTCATATTGTGAGATGTTTGGTAAAGCTGATATCTGGTTGATCAGAACTTATTGGGACTTTGAGTATCCACGACCGTTACTACCCAACTTTAAATACGTTGGAGGGCTTCACTGCACCCCTGCCAAAGCGTTACCCAGGGTACATGTTTTTAACATCCATCGGTTGGATTGTACATGTTTACTCCAACAGAGAAAACACGAAATATGAGTTTGAGAAAGAAAGAAATTAACACACAATGTATTTTTTTGTTTGTTTTTGTGTGTATGAAGGACATGGAGGAGTTTGTACAGAGCTCAGGGGATGATGGGATAGTGGTGTTCTCACTTGGATCCATGGTGAAAAATTTGACCAAAGAGAGAAGCAACATGATCGCATCGGCCCTGGCACAGATACCTCAGAAGGTTGCTTTCTATTCTTACGTCCTTTTACTTTCATAAAGTTTTTAGAAATAAATGTTCTTCCTAATGATGTTTTTTTAGTATGAGGTTTCAATGTAAAGAATATTTTACAATTAAATGCCTATCAGAGACAGTTTGTATGACTGTTGAATCACTCCTAGATCTTATGGCGATATGTCGGAGAAAAGCCCGATACCCTGGGTCCAAACACTAAAATCTATGACTGGATCCCACAAAACGATTTATTGGGTTGGTGTTTTAGTTTTATTAGTTTGAATGTAGATTCCATAAGATTCATTTAACCGTGTAAACCTCGTAAATAATGTAACAAAAACAACCCCACTTTTTAAGGTCATTCCAAAACCAGAGCATTTATCACTCATGGAGGCACTAATGGCATATATGAAGCCATATATCACGGTGTCCCGATGGTGGGCATCCCCTTGTTTGGTGACCAGCCGGATAACATGGCCCATATGAAAGCCAAAGGATCTGCTGTTGTCATGGATTATAACAGCATGAAGACTCAAGACCTGTTGGACGGACTCAACGCGGTCATCACTGACCCCTCGTAAGCCAATCAACCGTTGTTTCTTTCAAGTTCTTTTGCAGACACCCATCACAACATCGTGGTTTTTTTTCACAGGTATAAAGAGAATGCTCTACATTTGTCCAGGATTCATCATGACAGACCGGTGAAGCCTCTGGATGAGGCCGTGTTCTGGATTGAGTTTGTCATGCGTAACGAAGGTGCCAAACATCTGCGTGTTGAGGCTCATAATCTGACCTGGTATCAGTATCACTGTCTAGACGTGTTTGCCTTTCTCATCACCGTTGTGACTATAGTCCTTTACATCTTCTTCAAAACGTGTAAATGCTTCATCATGCGTTGCTGTTTTAGTTTAAAGCGTAAAAGTAAAAAAGAGTGACATTTATTATTGTTCTCTTTTCTTTTGTACTGAAAATTCTGTCCTAGTCCGATTCACCGGTCCTGAAATCTATTAGATCGAACCTTGTCCTGTTTTTTCAACTATCTACCTCTTATTTCTCATAATATCTCCTAGATGAAATCCATTATTTTGGCTACTTTGATGATCATTTATGCCACTTATTGTGTTTTAATTATTTAACTTTGCTTTAAAATGAGTACAACAACTCTAATTAAATTTTAATAATTATTGAATTTAAGTCAAATTATTCTCTCATTAAATTTGTCATTTATTTCATAAATAGATGTAAATGTATATTTGTACAATGTTTGAAGAATTTAATATTATCCCAAATTGCAATTGTTGGATTTCTCATTGGAGTTTGTCTGACAATGTCCATTTATAAGATTTATCAAATTTATCAAATAAAGATATACATTTTCTACAATCGCCACTCTATGTTTTTTTATTTCGACTTTTTAATTTAATTTTACAGGAAGTACGATCCTCGTGACTTTTATTTTAAAAAAAGTTTAGTTGCGTTCTTCACACTCATACGACCATAAGCGCGCGCGCGATCTCTGTCTGATCGTGTCAGTTTTCCTTATATGATCGGTCACAACCGAAATGATTTAAACACTTTTAGTGATTACGAGATTTGCCGCGTGACTGTTGGTCGAATTAAATTAAATTACATTTTTGTTGGTTGAATTAAATTACATTTTTATTGTTAGATTCATAGCGGGCTAGCGTTAGCACTTATAATTTAAAAATATTATTAATATTTATTTATATCATTATTTATTTACTATTATTTGTTTCTTTTTTGAGTGTAGCAGTCTGCAGTAATATTCTTGATTTAACTTCTTGTGTTTGTTATTTATTG
>CM065660.1:1345790-1351827 GCA_033220385.1 Triplophysa yarkandensis
AATTCTCTCTCTAATGCAACCACAGAAGACCTAAATCCACCAAATAGCATTTTTGCCCTTCTATTGTCTAAACTTATCAGAAGTAATAAGTCTTTCTCGGGGGAAATGATTCACCTTCTAATTTGATTTATATATAAACATACAATCTTTTGCAAAGCAAAATAGTTCAACTGTAATTCACTTATTCCACATGTTTCTCTCTATCTTTAAGTGTTGCAGTCTGAGCCATTACAGCGTGTCTTTGTGAATAAATTGATAGAGGTCGGTGTGGCCTGGCAAAAACAGCCTCCCAATCCTGGAGCTTCCACTTCACACAGCCACAGCTGTTCAGTTCATGCCATTCGAAACACCCGCAGGAAGATGGAGGACCGTCACGTGATCCTCAAAGACTTTAACCAACTTCTGGGGCTGCAGGTGGGATGTTGACTCACATTCTTATTGTTGCAAGAACAATTGTGATGTCATCTTTTTATAAACTTCTGACCTCATCTTTTGTCTTTTGCAGGACGGTGTTGAGCGAGAGTACTATGCTGTGTTTGATGGACATGGAGGAATGGATGCTGCCACATACGCTGCAACTCATCTGCATGTCATACTGAGCCAGCAGGAGGCGTTACAGAGTGACATCACCACAGCCTTTAAAAACACTTTTACACAAACCGATGACATGTTCAAGATCAAAGCCAAGAGAGAGGTAAAGAATAAATAATATGTGTATGTCCAGAAGTTCAAGCTACATATTTATAAATCAAACATAGCATATTTTATTTTCTTAACCAAAATTGCAATTCCAAGAGTGAATGGTTCTTGTGTTTAACATTAAATTTGTTTAGTAAAATGTTTGATTCCCAAACATAATGTATTTCTTAAACAAATACATACGATGCAAAATCTTAAAACACTGTCATTATCAACAGGAAGACTCATGTAAACGTGGCATTTCCATTGTTTTATCTACATAATCTGGTTTTGAAAATACTGTATAATCAGATTGTCTTTGACCATATTTGTAAATATGATGCAGTATGTGGAAACTGATTATTCAAAGAATTCTTTTCATACGTGTCTAATCTTCCCACACTAAACACACGATATGCAAACAGTTGCATCTCTCTGTCTACCTCCACACGTACAGTTATGAATAAACACTTTCTGTTTCTCTCATATCAATGGAATCATACAATTCCAATACACTTTCTGTAATTGAAAAATACTTAGTCTTCTATTTACATGCTGCTTAGAGTTCCATAAGAGTTTGAAATTTATAAATGATGCTAAAAAAACCGCAATATTTCATTTGTCCTGCAGCGTCTTCGCAGCGGAAGCACCGGTGTAGCGATCTTGCTGACCTCTGACTGGCTGAACGTTGCCTGGCTTGGTGATTCTCAAGCTATGCTGGTCAGACAGGGAGAACCGGTGACCCTGATGGACCCACACAAACCCGAGAGAGAGGTACAACTGTGGCACTCGGTGGTATCAGATTCTCATCTGTTCTCTGTAAGCAGCTGAAATATGAGACAGAAGAAGCCACTGCTGACCACAGGCTGAATCAATATTAGTGGTGTACACTGCACACTTGTTACAGAAACCAAATGCCAACACTATTGGAGTCCAGTTTACATCAGCCAAAAAATCTACATTATTGAGGAATTCAAGACTGTATTTGAAATTTGGCTTGTGATTCTCTGCAGGATGAGAGGAAAAGAATCGAGGATCTGGGTGGATGCATCGCCTTCATGGGCTGCTGGCGTGTGAATGGCACGTATGCCGTTTCGCGGGCAATAGGTGAACATATAACATTGTTGTAAAAATATTAACAGATTTAGTTATTTTGATTAATTCATGTTAGGAATACACAGTATGAAGGTGCTGCATATATCGCTGCATTGGAAAACAGATTTGCATACATGGTCTTTTCCAATTAATAAAAACAGATGGTCCCATTTTACTTCTAATGTAAAGAAATGTAAAGATAGGGAGTGAATGATGGAAGAATTTGTAATTTTTGTGAACTATCTCTTTTAAAAAAATGTAGTTGGAAATTTCTGTTTTCAATGAACTGAAAATTAAACATCACAGCTTAATGTATTGTAATGTTTATTAAACGTACCTTAAAAGATGTTGGTGTCACTTAACAGGTGACTTTGATCAGAAGCCATATGTCTCTAATGAAGCCGACTGCTCATTGGTCAAGCTGAACGGTGATGAAGACTACGTTCTTCTGGCCTGTGACGGCTTCTTTGACGTCATTCAGTCTGCTGATGTGCCGGGGCTGGTCCTGGAGGCCCTGAACTCAGGAGAGGATGTAGCTCAGAGTCTGGTGGCTCAAGCCAAAGCTGCTGGTTCCAGTGACAACATAACAGTTCTGCTGGTGTTCCTGAGAGAACCAGAGAAAATTCTGACCCGTAATAAGAGTTCAGTAACCGAGGAGGGGGCTACTGGAGAAGCTGCAGGGATCTGACCATGCTTATCAGGATGCTCCTGGCTTAAAAAGAGGACCAGTGCACTTTCCAGTAAAGCACCTGGGAATCATTCAAAAGAGGTGGATATTTCCCCAAGAATAATTTAACATTCTTCATTTATAAGTCTTAACTTGCCTTTATTTTTAACAGGACTGTGTGTGTTTTGCAACAGCTTATCTTATATATCGGTGCTTCAAATATCACACAGATGTAATGGAAAGACGGTCTGAGTATTTTGCTCTGTGTTTTATGACTGTTACAAGAAAAAAAACTGTCTTACAAGCGTAGCGTACCACACTGGCATTCACTGTTTTATAACTATCCTTTAAACGTTTTCTATGTATTCTCTAATACAGTATTGTAGGTTTAAGACTGTTATTTATTTAAGAAAAGTATTTATGGGTAAATTGTACTGTGTAAACAAGCTCCTTCATGTGCCAAAACTGTAAGTCAGTATCTAACTTTGCCAAGATTTTGCAGGATTTTGACATTTTTATGTGCTTTTTTTTAGCGTCGTTGAGTTTTAATGACAGTGCCTTTTTTATTATCAGTGTTAATACAGTCTGCTGTATGGTGGGGTGTTATATTATCTAAGATATTCTGCCTCTCCGAGCACACGTCCTGCATGCTTGCAAGGGGACTCGTGTTTCAACCGCTCAATATTTTGAAAGCCTTGTGACAAATAGCTGATAGAGTTGCACTGTCTCTATAATGCGGCGAGGCCCAGAATAGAGCTAACCTAATGGATATTGAATGAGGACACGACTGTGAGATGATGTTTTGGTGATCCAAAAAGAAAATTATTTGCCATTTACTTGCCCATGTAATTTTAAACTTTCAAACAAAAGAAGATATTTTCATGAAAGTTGGTAAATGCACATCTTTGGCACCCTTTCACGTCTTTTTCCTGTTTCCAATATTCTTCAAAATATCTTTTTTTTGTATTTGGCAGAAGAAAGTCGTACTATTTTGAAATGGAAAAGAAAGTGAGTAAATGATAATGACAATTTTACATTTTTGGGTAAACTATTACTATTACTTTTGGGGTTTGTCTCTGTTGCATGGTAGCCTACCAAATACTGAAATTCACAGGAATTATGCGAATAATATCATTTTGTGAATTAAAAACGGTTAGAAAATTTAGAAAAAAGAATTTCTTTACTTAACGTCTGAACTTCTTCCATATTGTAAATTTGAAAAAACGATCAGAATCAAATTTGGCTCATGACAGAAGTCAGTTCTGCTACAATATGATGTTGAATATTTCGTTTCCCTATGATGTCATATTTATGCACATCATCTCAAAGAGTTTATAAGGATGTGAGGTGTGCCAATATTAAGAAATTCTTTTGACATTAAATTGTGTATTTTCAGCATCAAATAATGTTCTCAATGCCTTAGCAACACAGTGCCAAACGAAAATATCCAGCTGTGCATTTCATCTTATTGTTCAAAGTGTGCTTTGTTGTTGACCTTGTCTATGGTCTTCTAATGCATTTTTTACTTGGAATGTTGGAAAGGTTTAAGCATTGTATTTTTCATCAGAAAGACAAGAGTAAACCAGCTTTTGAATTTGTCTAGAGTAGTTTTTGTCAGCAGTATTTTCACAGGACGTTTTGTAACCGTTGTAGTATTTAAAGAGTAAATGTTACCATCATGTGAACAGATATGTAAAGCACTCCCACAGTACATGATAAAGTGCCTTATCTTATCCTACTTTTTTCTAAATCTGCTTTAGAATGAACTGACAGCTTTGTTTGTCTTAAGTCTACTGCTTTAGTGTTGTGTACATGTTTCTTAAAGTTTTCTACTGGATAAAAAACACTGATTCCACACTTTAGTGTGCTGCGGTAAAACATGTATCTTAAGCAATGTTCTTGCATGTTGTAATGTTAATGTCGGCATCTTTACTGTCTTGTTAAAACATAATGCGTGTGTAACGGGCGTTACGTACAAGTCCAAAAAGCATTCCACATGCCTCTTTTGGAGGATTGGAACAAAGTGAAAGAAACAAACATTGGGCTTTAATAAGATGTTATGTGAATAAATTGTATTTTGCTTTTGAATTCTGATGTGGTTTCTGTTTTTTCTAATGGTTGCGACAGATGACAGGTTTGGTCTAGAGGTCCCTTGTGGGCAGAAGAATATCACACATTTATGCACTTTTGTTTAAGTTTCACAGATCTACATTTGTGCTCTCACACAAGCACATATGCATGACGCTGGCAGGATTTTCTACAAACTAATGTGATGCATAAGTAAAAAATATGATGAAATATCATATCAAGTGGGTTTGCCTTCTAAAATATATCACAGTGTGCCAAAACTGTACCAAAAGGAACTTTAATGAGCCAAGATTGTCCTTTCATTGTATATTGGCTCCGTTTTAAACAATTTATAACTCTCCGGCACTCTCAGTCTTCATCTCAAAGATGTTCTATCAGGTTGAGGTCAGGACCTCAAAGTTATTCCACACCAGACTCTGTCATCCATGTCTTTATGGATCTTACTTTGTGTACTGATGTCATGTTAGAAGAGGAAGGGCTCAGATCCAAACTGTTCTCATAAAGTTAAGAGATGGAATTATCCAAAATGTCTTAAAGAATTCAGATTGAGAGAACCTGATTTTGATTACTTGAATGGGTGAGTGAATACTTTTGGCAGTATAGTTTATGTGTGAAATAACTGTGTAAAATAAAGTTAAAGTTGAATAAAGTTGAATAACTGTGTAAAATAAAGTTAAAGTTGAATAACTGTGTAAAATAAAGTTAAAGTTGAATAAAGTTGAATAACTGTAAAATAAGGTTAAAATTGAATAAAGTTGAATAACTGTAAAATAAAGTTAAAATTGATTAAAGTTGAATAACTGTGTAAAATAAAGTTAAAGTTGAATAACTGTGTAAAATAAAGTTAAAATTGAATAAAGTTGAATAACTGTAAAATAAAGTTAAAGTTGAATAACTATGTAAAATAAAGTTAAAGTTGAATAAAGTTGAATAACTGTGTAAAATAAAGTTAAAGTTGAATAACTGTAAAATAAAGTTAAAGTTGAATAACTATGTAAAATAAAGTTAAAGTTGAATAAAGTTGAATAACTATGTAAAATAAAGTTAAAGTTGAATAAAGTTGAATAACTGTGTAAAATAAAGTTAAAATTGAATAACGTTGAATAACTGTAAAATAAAGTTGAATAACTGTAAAATAAAGTTAAAGTTGAATAACTGTGTAAAATAAAGTTAAAGTTGAATAAAGTTGAATAACTGTAAAATAAAGTTAAAATTGAATAAAGTTGAATAACTGTAAAATAAAGTTAAAGTTGAATAACTGTGTAAAATAAAGTTAAAGTTGAATAAAGTTGAATAACTGTAAAATAAAGTTAAAATTGAATAAAGTTGAATAACTGTAAAATAAAGTTAAAATTGATTAAAGTTGAATAACTGTGTAAAATAAAATTAAAGTTGAATAACTGTGTAAAATAAAGTTAAAATTGAATAAAGTTGAATAACTGTAAAATAAAGTTAAAGTTGAATAACTGTGTAAAATAAAGTTAAAATTGAATAAAGTTGAATAACTGT